>BRDA01020009.1:0-28113 GCA_036984385.1 Crenuchus spilurus
CCCTACCCCCCCCCTCTCTCTCAGGACTGATGTTCTGACACCTGCCTCCCAGACACACACTTTGCAGCGGTAACTAAAGATGTAGGCTAAACAAGAGCTGAAATGTTTCCACCAGTTGAGTCTGAAAATGACACGAACATTTATAACACTGACAGTGTAGACTTGAACAAGACACAGTGCTCAACATAAGGTTGTGATTTTAAATAGAAAAGATGCATCATGTGAATTAGTAAAGCAGCCTCGAAACTCTGCAGCTGGTAAACGATTATAACAGCATACGACGGGAACCTCAGACTCAAGTGCTCCAAATAAGAAGTTTAGCATTTTCTCAGTGAATATATCACATTTGTACAGAGTGACTAGTTTATAGCACTTCTACTCGTTTTATCAGAAACATCTGTTAAATAGCTTCACAAAGCACAACAGCAGTGCAGCAGAACCACATTTCAGACCCATTCTAAGGAACCGTTACATTAATCCATGAACATAAATGAGATGTGAGGAAGAGAAGCTCCAGATAATGTCAGGTTCCGGTAAAGGAACCACAGCTACTTGGAAACATTTAAAATGTCCGTGCAGAAGAGCAGAGATTTGAGATATTTAAATTAAAAAGGATGCTGTGACTTGTGCCAAATGTAAAATCTGGTTAATCACAATAGATGACAGATATTTTCCTCATGTTGGCTCTCTAGTCTCATTCGCTCAAGTGGAGTAACTTTGCTTGTTCTCTGATCTTCAGAAAGTAGGTCTTAACGCTCCCTCGCCCCCTCATCAGTCTGGCCTTTTCTGCACACACACACACACACACACACACAGAAGCAACAGAGGATCTCTAACACACACACACACACATCTTCAAGCATCTATTCTTCACATACACAAAGATTCTGACACATAAGCAGCTACAATACACCTTTTTTTTACCCCACACACACACAGTCATTACCAGCCGTCATCTACAGACACACACTCACCACAGGACACCACTTCAGACACTCCAGCACACAGGCTAGTCAGCAGCAGTCTGATGGCTCAAATAAAAAGCCTTTTTGATATTTATGCATGCATTCCTTTCATCTCAAGGTCACCGAGAGTTTCACTCTTTTATTCGGGATTCATTTTGACCCACGTATATTAAACACTAATGCAGTGAGGTCATCAGTATTCCATCATGTATAACCTCCCAAACCCTTCATTCAGAGCTGCTAAGGGCTGTTTTTTCTTCCTCAGATAAGAGCAGGATCCTCTGAAGCCAGCATATTTTCAATGTCACGGTAATGATTCTACAGTGATATCCCAGCTGCATTGATGAATACACTATCAGGCTTGCGTAAGCCTCCATTTCAGCAAAGCTGTGTCTGGGCTGCAGATGTAAATGCTGGTGTTTAAAGGGACTCCTTATACATTAAGGTAGAGAGACACTGAAATGTAGGGGGTTTAGAAGGACAAGAAAGACGTCAGTATCTCCATATCAAGGCTTACATTACAATCTCAGTCCCTCCTGCAAAGAACAAAAAAGAATTGCTAACTCTATACATGCCACAATAGTCACCATTTGTGTCGTATTGAGTGTGGAAATGTAACACCACTGTCCTCTGGTGGTGAACAACTAGAATATTGTGCATGCCCTCATGATGAAACCCAATGAAAAAGTGATTTCCATTCTCTCTCCCTGTTATCAGATGTTCTTATGTAAAGCTTATTACCTGCCATATGCTCTAGAGTAGTTTTACACAGAGCAAATTACGACTGTTAGTCTCAGAGGATATTACACAGCTGATATCACTACATTCACAGGATCATTTGGAATTGAAATGAACAGGGATATTAGCCTAATGTAGGGAGATATTTTCTTTTCTTCTTTTAGGCTGCAGTCTTTTTCACCGACCGGCTTTTCTGAAACTAATGTACGACAAGTTCATGCTAAGCTGGCCTTGGATCTCTTAGCCAAATCCTTACATAACAATACTATGGTAGAACTGTTGGCATGATGGTAAACATGGTTCAGTGCAATGGAATGTCAGGGTGAAGGGCATCATGGTACTACAATGGCAATTGTACACTAACACAACTAGTTCTGCTATATTAACACTGGATACCAGGATACGACCACATACATCCATTCAGAAGTGGAAAGTGTTGACACATACAAAATACACAATACAGGTATTTCATCACTGACAGTTATATGATAACTAAGGGTGTACATTCACAATTCTGACAGTGTTATTGTATGTCTTTAAAGTGGGTATACTGTATATCTCCAAAAATTACTATATCAAGCATCATGAAAATCAGAACTCCAGAATCTCCCATTATTAGAATATTTCAGTTTGAGCTTCAGTAAATTTCTATTCAAACATTATCAACAATAAAACAAAAAAGGCTTTAAATATTTTTTGAGGTACATTTATATTACCACTATGAAAATAAAGCCCCTTAAAAAGCCATGTACACTTTAAAATACTAATATAAACTTACCCTTGATTTTTAAAGATTAAGGTTATTTTTTATTAATTTTGGTTTTTAAAAAGCAAAGCTACAAATTTTCCTTAATTTGTTAAGCCTTCAAAAATCTTCAATTATTATTATTTAATTAATAAATAATTAAGGGGTAAGCTAATGTGTTAAATCTGTTGCAGAATTAAGGGTCCCTTAAAGGGCATTAATTGGTTTGGCATAATTTAAGGGGTAAATTAAGTTTAAGGGTTTAATACTTCATAATGTATTGTGAAACACCCTGATACATTGGAATGTACCATGCTAATACCATCATGCAGCCATGGTAGTGCCCTGTTATTTTTTTGTAAGACTTTCTGTTGAAAAAGTTAAAAAACAATGCTCGTAACTTTGTTGATAACTGTGAACACCTGACACATAAACAGAGCAGACTTACATGGAGAATACGAAGAAGTGCCATATGGTTTTGGTGACACATTTCCTGTTAATATTTGTACTTAATGAGAAATAATAAATCTTGTTCAAGAGATTCAGGAATGCTACTCTCGAAATGGTTTTCTCTCTTGTGAACTAGCTGAACTGATCTATGCATGCCTTTCTTTGAAATCCCTGAAAACTTGCCGAACACACGTTCTTGTGTAAATCTCATTTAATGTGCTTTAAGTATACTGTGGGATTGGATGAAAGAGATGATTATAATAATAATTAACATTATCCAGAATATTAATCTTTATGAATAAGCCATATGTGCACGTTTAGGTGTGCTGTGCTTTGAACTACTAGTCTACGACTATTTGTATAGAAATCCTTTGTCTTCCTGGGACCAATGTTGCTTTCAATCGTTTTTTTCTTTATTTACTATGACCTGCTTTATTATGTGACTGCGAGAATACTGTGACTATAGTCTTATACAAAGCCATTCTAGCTTTTTGGCACAGAACACTGAAGTCGTGTGTTGTTCTGTAGCTCTGTGCTACAAGCAGTTAACAGTCCAGTGCATTGAAATGACATTGTAAGAAAGTTTGTTATTAAACTTGAACACTATTCTAATAACAAACCCAATCACTCACACTGTAGCCTATTACTACCAAAGAAATGGAACCAGCACATTCAGTAAATGCTGGTTATAGGGTTGCCAGGTTCCCAAACATTTTCCAGCCCCAGGTCTCCCAGAAATCCACCCTGCACAAGCTTAAATAGGCTCAGAATCATCAAATTGCTACAAGCTGTCCCATTTATTTATTTACCCAAACAGTTGTGAATAACTTTAATACTAACGATGATATGGTAACAAAATTTGGACTAAATATTCCTCAGTCTGTGTGAAAAAGACTGACATGCATGATTACAATACAGGTAAATGGGTGTACCGATTACTAAAATCTGCAGCTGTAGGAGTGGAGGCCGGCGCCCATCCAATTATCTCCATCGGTCACCTTCTGCTGAATTGAGACATTAACTCCCTCAGTTATCCTCATGGACACAGCACGAGAGGTTGGTTGTTTCACTGAGAATTGTGCAGTGATCCATCATAATGCTTCAGCGCACAGTACAGGAGGAAGTGTTCATGTTGTGAATGTACTGGATAACAAACTTGATTCAGAAGACCCAACAGGAGTTCCTGAAAAAATTTGGAAACAATGAGGTTATTGGTGTATAACCTTTATTGGTGAATGACCTTTCACAACATGGAGTGTTCAAATGGGTAGACATTTTCAACCCATTGTAACACCAGTCTTTTCCAGACAGGCTGATGTATATTTAATCCATATTTCATCACCAGATCTTCATTAGTATTAAAGTTATTCATGATCATTTGGGAAGCAAATGGGACACCATGTATAACAGTTTTATAAAAAAAAGGCTTACTACTCTTTAAAAAAAATTAATCTTACTTTTTCTTTTCTATTTTATATTTTTGAAGCATGTCATGTGTATGTATGCGTGTAGTATTATTAATAATAAATGTAATATAAGACAATTAGAGAGAAGAAAATACGTAATTTAAGCTTTTATTCCATTTCAAACATAGTATTTACTTTTCCATCCTCTGCTCTAATCTATACTTTCAAGTCCCATTCCACTGAATCTTCGAATAATAGTACGTCTACTTATTCCTAGAGCTTTTTAGCTCGTAGGGTACATTTTTAAAGTAGTCCAAAATCCCATCAACTCTGAAATTTTACCCATGACTACACTTTCAAAGTAGCCCAATTTGGCAGGAAAACGAGAACCTGGCAACTCGAGTTGGTTTGTGTAGGTTTTGTAACCATAGACTGTATATAAGAACTGGACAGTACGCTTCTGTTTACTCCCACTGTGACGTTTTGAAGTAAAAAACAGACTCTGCCGTATTGCTTGCGCTTGCACGTAAGATGCAAATTGCAAGCAGAGCATGCGCAGTAGAGATGGAAGGCGAGGCAGTGCTACCCAGATGTCTGCCCCTCCCTGTTTTGGTGATGCCCCTTTTGAGTGTGTCTTGGTACAACTGAACAAGGCTTCAAAAACAACAAAAATTAGATTAAATCTTATTAACAGAGTCGCAGAATGTAAAAAAAGCTGCATTTCTAGCGTTAGCTAATGTGACGAGTCAGGGAGAATGTCTGCATGTCCACCACTGTCAGAACTGACTCTCAATCACCTCATAACCACACCTCTTTAAATATCCCCCCCAAAACTTCTATAAAACATATTTCTCTTATTAAAGAATACTTGGGGCTTAATTAGCATACATACAGTTTGTGGAACAAAAATACTGAATGAGGAAATTAATTTCAAAGTTTGTTGTAGCTGCTATTCAATAAAGCAGTTACAGTGTATCACAAAAGTGAGTACACCCCTCACATTTCTGCAGATATTTAAGTATATTTTTTCATGGGACAACACTGACAAAATTACATGTTTACACAATGAAAAGTAGTCTGTGTGCAGATAATATAACAGTGTAATTCCCTCAGAATAACTCAATATACAGCCATTAATGTCTAAACCACCAGCAATAAAAGTGAGTACACCCCTTAGTGAAAGTTCCTGAAGTGTTAATAATTTGTGTGGCCAGCATTATTTTCCAAAAATGCATTAACTCTCCTGGGCATGGAGTTTACCAGAGCTTCACAGGTTGCCACTGGAATGCTTTTCCACTCCTCCATGACGACATCACGAAGCTGGCGGATATTCAAGACTTTGCGCTCCTCCACCTTCCGCTTGAGGATGCCCCAAAGAGGTTCTATTAGGTTTACGTCTGGAGACATGCTTGGCCAGTCCATCACATTTACCCTCAGCCTCTTCAATAAAGCAGTGGTCGTCTTAGAGGTGTGTTTGGGGTCATTATCATGCTGGAACACTGCCCTGCGACCCAGTTTCTGGAGGGAGGGGATCATGCTCTGCTTCATTATTTCACAGTACATATTGGAGTTCATGTGTCCCTCAATGAAATGTAACTCCCCAACACCTGGTGCACTCACGCAGCCCCAGACCATGGCATTCCCACCACCATGCTTGACTGTAGGCATAACACACTTATCTTTGTACTCCTCACATGATTGCTGCCACACATGCTTAAGACCATCTGAACCAAACAAATGAATCTTGGTCTCATCAGACCATAGGACATGGTTCCAGTAATTCATGTCCTTTGTTGACATGTCCTCAGCAAACTGTTTGCGGGCTTTCTTGTGTACAGACTTCAGAAGAGGCTTCCTTCTGGGGGTGACAGCCATGCAGACCACTTTGATATAATGTGCAGCGTATGATCTGGGCACTGACAGGCTGACCCCCCACCTCTTCAATCTCTGCAGCAATGCTGACAGCACTCCTGCGTCTATCTTTTAAAGACAGCATTTGGATGTGACGCTGAGCACATGCACTCAGCTTCTTTGGACGACCAGCGTGAGGTCTGGTCTCAGTGGACCCTGCTCTTTTAAAACCCTGGATGATCTTGGCCACTGTTCTGCAGCTCAGTTTCTGGGTGTTGACAATCTTCTTGTAACCTTGGCCATCTTCATTTAGCGCAACAATTAGTCTTTTAAGCTCCTCAGAGAGTTCTTTGCCATGAGGTGCCAAGTTGGAACTTTCAGTGACCAGTATGAGAGAGTCTGAGAGCTGTACTTCAAAATTGGACACACCTGCTCCCTATGCACACCTGAGACCTAGTAACACTAACGAGTCACATGACATTTTGGAGGGAAAATGACAAGCAGTGCTCAATTTGTACATTTAGAGGTGTAGTCTCTTAGGGGTGTGCTCACTTTTGTTGCTGGTGGTTTAGACATTAATGGCTGTATATTGAGTTATTTTGAGGGAAGAATAAATTTACACTGTTATATAAGCTGCACACAGACGACTTTTCATTGTGTCAAAGTGTCATTTTGTCAGTGTTGTCCCATGAAAAGATAAACTTAAATATCTGCAGAAATGTGAGGGGTGTACTCACTTTTGTGATACTCTGTATGAGTGTGTTTATTAAGTATTGCAAACCAGCCACTATAGGGTGTTGGAGAGGTTTTGGGCTTTACTTCCATTTTCATATACAGTCTATGACGGTGTGAAGTCAGTTCAGTGTACTGAAGTGTTGGCATATATCAAATGTCCATATATTTCAACTCTTTAATGTGCTCATATCTCAAAGCATCTAATTCTTCTTTGTGGCTTCTTGCTCTTTGTTGTGTATAACGAGCAGATTGATCTGTGACGGCTGCTGTTGATCTCTCTTTCATTTTGATATAACAAATCAGTATTTCTGATAAAATGCCACACCATAAACTATAAGCAGGCTTACCAAAACTAAGTGCCATAGATACAACAGAAGCACAGAGGAACGACTAATTGTGGGATGATATGCCATAGATATTTCATCTAGAAGAATGACTCAGTCACAACAGTGCCATAGATACACAGAGAAGATATACTGGTGTGTAAGGCAGTACCACTTCTCCAAGGTGCTTCTAATACCCAACAAAAACACTCCAGATATCTATAGCTTCTACAATGTGCTGATGCTCTGCTGTCACAACACAGCCAGCAATGTCTTTATTAATAACAGTGCCATATTTAACACCTTATATATAATAATAGTATAATACCTTGCTTTTTTCATACCCACAAGTCAGATAAGCTTTATTACTGTGTGCCACTGCAGTGTATATTAGCCTCACTTTCTTATATACTTTGTATTATTTCAGGGACTGTAAGGCATAAGCAGTGTGTGTATGTGAGATTGTACGCTACATTGATTCAGATCAAATGAGTGTTCAGCTGTACATATATTTCATCCAACCCCACGGCAGCTTGGTCCTGTCTGAAATAATGTGTTTTCTAAGCATATGTTTGTTTTATACAATTTGTCTTGTAAAGAAGGAAAAACACCTTTTATTCATAAAAGCATGTTGTACACTGTGGACTGTCTCTCCGTCCTCTTTTTCATGTGTATTTGTGTAAACGTGCACCATCATGACCCCTTTGGTCCAATGTACACACATGGCACCCAAAATCATATACACACTGCCCAGAAAACAGTGCTGTATCCTGATTGTTGTTTTTCTGTTTTGTGCTGCGTTGTGCCATCGTCACCACTGGATGGCAGTGTTGAGCTATTCATCTTAACCCATTCATGTTCGGTAGTAATGTAGTACAAAGCTTGTTCTGAATGTTCTCAAGTGATGAAATTGTGTGTAAGAACACATCTAACAGCTGCCATTTTAATTTTGAGATTACATATAATTTTACTCAACATCATAACGTGGTTGTTATGTAAGTGTAGCAACATTGTCTTCCATGTAACAGACTGTGGTTCAATCCCCAGCAAGATGTAACATGACTGAAAATGTAAGTCTGATAAGCAGCTCAGCCAAATGTTTGTAAAATCTGTTACAATTCAGGGGCCAGATTCAAGAAAGCTTTTTTAAATTTTTTGTAAAAATTACAGTGGAACCTCGGTTTTCATCATTAATCTGTTCTAAAGTATCTGATAACCAAAATGAACAATTACTGAAGCAATATTCCCATAAGAAATAGTGTAAATCTAATTAATCTGTTCCAGACATTTAAAAAACATTAACAAAAATAAATTTTATATAGAATAACTATAGTTTTACATAACAGAACACAATGACAAATAAACACAAAAGACTAATGAAATGGATAAATGAACATTTAACATCACTCTTAGGTTTACGCTCTGTTTTAGAGAGTGCTGGTGTAGTCCAGCCTTTATTTTGTACATCTGTTCTTGGGGTTCTTAGACGCTGTTTGTTTTCAGGAGGTAGTGCTGCGCACCTTCACTTTAGTGTGAGGTGTTTTAGTTTCTTTTGAGTGTTATCACTGATAAACAACGCCAGAATGAATCACCACCAATTGGGTGAGTGATAAACATGTGGGTGGGTGCTTTGCTTTGCAAAATTAGCAGGCAGTTACTTGGGCAGGCTGACAACTGGGTGGATGTCGGAAAATTTTGTCGCTTACCAAATTGTATCATAACCAAGGCAAATGACAACCAAGGTTCTAAAAAGTCCATAATGTTCTTAAATGCAATTCTTGAGTAAATCTCAATAGTTTATTAAGAAAATCATTGTGTTTTAGGTATGGAACAGCTTTCCAAACAATGCAAGATACATTTTAAATTTACAGTATTATTTCTGTTCTGAGGAGCCAAATAGAGGTAAATCAGCAAACCAAACATCCCAAAAAATAAGCAAACAAGAATTAGAGGTGATGATTATTGGAAATAAGGTCTCTATATTTTAAGTCCACAAGTTTAAAAGTATTTCAAGTTAATAATTTAAGTAAAAATAATGTAGGCTATACGTACAGCCTAAGACGTGTGTGAAGAAAACATTTAAGAACATCATGTCATCAAAAAGATCACTTATTCTAAGAATTAGTCTTAGAAATATTAAGGTCAATCTTAAGATGTGATTTGAAAAATACCAGTTTTTCTTTTTTTTTTTCTTAAGAATGAAATCAGCAAAATCAGAGCATAGACTACAAATACAAAAACTTTTATAAATAATTTTAAAAAATATAGCATGCAATAACATGCTAATTTTGTTCACTTCTGTGTGGTGGTGCAACAGCACTAATGGTTTTTCAGCATTTGATCCAGTTTATTTCTTGTGGTTTGGCTTTGAAGCTGCTGGTTTACATTCAGACAAGAAAATGTTGCATTTCTGACCTCTACTGGTGTTTTTTTAGCCTATCATGCCTCTACCAATTGGTAGAGATGGCACAATCACATTGTGATAAGTTTAACACCTTCTTCAATAAAATATAGTGACTCAAATGTGCTCTACCAAATGGTTGAGCAGGGTGTTAAAGGGTTAAGAAACTTTTTGTGAATCTGGCTCCAGGACTCTCAGTCAAAGACAAAGTGTGAAGTATAACTAAAAGCCTGTTTAAACATATAGTTTAATGATTCTAAAAACTTTCTTCAGGTAAGCTCCAAAAACACATGAACCACTGGAAAGTTCAAAACAATGGGATTCATCGCTTTTTTTTATCAGTCATTGAAAATCAGAGGTCAAAACTTGTTTTTTTTCCCAATTGTTTCTTTATTTAATTAACCAAAACACACAATTGATTTTGTTTACCCATACTAGTCGTTTTTAAGATCATCTATGTTCTGTAACAGTTATTACTCTGGTTTTGCCTTCTTTAGAGGACGCAACACGTGAACATAAGTAACTGTACAGGCCCTCTGGTACCTATGAGATTGAGACCGGGACATCCTCAGAGAAATGATTAGTGCTCTGTATGTGTGTATTTGAAAGAGATGAAGGCTGATGGAGGAATGGGTTAATGTGAAGATGAATTCAGTGGTGAGATTTTAGATTGTCAATCCTACAATCTTTGCTACCCCACAGGCACTCTCATAGTGCAGATTATGTGTGCGAAGATCATGTATCTTGACTGTCTTGTCTGTCTGTACATCTCTGTCTTCTGCTCTGGCTCTCTCTCTCTCTCTCTTGCTTTATATCTTTGTTTCTGTCTTGCGTTTGGTGAATTTCCTTTTGTTCTTTTCCATTCATGCTCAGCCATGTGTGTTTGTTCAATTAAGCAAGGTCATAACCCTCAAACAAACAATGCTACCAACACGCTGAGCCAGGCCTGTAGCTATTAGCCTCTAACCCTTGTACAACATACAAATGTATGCCAATGAAGCTTGAGGTCCACAAGGGTGTGGAGGTTCAACATTTTATCTAGCTAGTTGATTAGCTAGCTTGCTGGTAAGTTGGCTAGCATTCATCCAAGCTTCCTCTATTCAAGCCCAGCCTGGGACTTTTATACCACCGTGGTTTCTGAGAGTCTACGCCAGTGCATATCAGAAAGAGAGCGAGAGGAACTTGTTAGTAGCATAGGCACTTCTTTGAGGATAACGCTGATATTTCATATGATATGAAAACAGCATAGTGGCTGTGAGACAAATATATGAAACTATAACTGGGTTTTAATATTCTGTGCTGCAATTCTTCCTCCAGGCATTCAATCCCAATACCCTGAGCGAGTGGTGATGCCAAAGAACCCAATGGATAGAGTGAATACAGGAAGAGGGGTGGGATGGATGAAGGGAGAGGAAGGGACGAGAAGGGGAGGGAGGGTGTTTGCATAGCTCTCTGTGCAAAAATGACTCATTTTTCACTCCCCAGTTTCTAGATTCTCTAGACATCACACACATTATATAACCACCTTTGGATGAAAACTGTACTTATAGTGAACCATGACTACCCCACCACAATGTACATTAAAAAAACAGAGGTATCAGAGCAGGTTCTGTGAAGTGATGCCATACTGCTGACCAAACCTGAGTTCAGCTCCAACTAAACTTAGTCTAACACTTCCAAGTTAACAGAGTCTTATCAGAGTCAGGTGTGTTGGATCTGAACTCTCCAGAGTGGTACCAGGACCATCCTTTAGCAACCCTGCCATCAAAGTTTTGGATCATTAAAATCTTTGACTGGAAACATCTGAAAGAAAGCAGGTTTGTAAATGAGCTGTGTTAGCATACTGAACCTTTTAAAGTTTGAGAACACACTCACGTATAAACTCTACATCAGTTAAAGTCATGATTTTTAGAACTCCAAGTCGAGATCCATGGAGGAACTTTGTTTTTAAGAGAACGGGAATGTCGCTGATATGCTTAGTGGATTAGTAGGGGGCAAATTGCACCTTGTAGTTTATTCAGTTTTGCTTCTGTGGTGAGTTCAGTATGAGGTTAATAACCAAATGAAGGGAAATGTCATAGCGAGAGTTGTATGGTTCTGATGGCCAATATTTATCTTACGACTTATATGATTACAACAAGAGCAAAATACGTTACAGTATGCTCATATTGTGAAACGTGTCGTTTCACTAATATTTTGCATTTTTAAGTGTGATTTTAGCTCGTTCTTTCAAACGTTTGATAAATAAGGTTTATCTGTAAGCCACGCCTGACCCAGCACACACAAATCAGGAGCTAAAGCCCATGAAGCTGGTATGATTTGATTAGTTGCCAGGATGCTGTTGCTATAGAGATCCTTAAAAACCAAATATCATGACCTATCAAAGATATTGTGTTCAAAGGTCACTGGTTAGAGGAGAGCTTTATTCATTTCTCTGAGGGTCTCTCGTTCCCGGTCTTTGAATCTCAAGCCACTATACAGCGACTCTACCCTTCTACCTTTCTTTCTTCCATCCTGTCTTCCTTTCTTTCTTTCTTTCTTTCTTTCTGTCTTTTTTGTTTTCTTCTGGTCTTTCTCTCTCCTCCTCATTGAAAATTGATTGTCTTCTACCATCACAAAGACACTTGTAATCTGATTGATTCTTGGGGGACCAGAGGAGGGAGAGAAAACATGGCTGCCTCAGGCTCGCCTCGGCTCTATCTCTCTCGGAGGCTCGGAAAGCCCTCAGTCAATGGCAATCTGACTCAAAAAATAACACAGAAAGCTGCTGAAACAGTAAAGATGACACAGCAGGTTAGGAGGGCCTGGCGCCATGCACACAAGACTTGTTTTCATTGCTCCCTTTAAAAGCAGGAGGATGTTCTTTAATATACATTTTTGTGTAAGGGGTCAGTTTTGACCAGAACCAGATTTGAGTATTACTTCTATAGCACCTTATAAAATGCTTATGGTGAGCACCTGATCATGTCTGATCTCAGGAATGAGATCTACTTGGATGCACCAGGCACTGTGAAGATCACAGGCACCACAATAAAGAAAACAACATTGTGTATGTCCATGTCTGTTATTATTACTGCAAGTAATACTTATCACTGGATATTTATTACATTACCAAAGGGTTCAGCCAAGTACCAAAGGTCTTTCATATTACTGCCACATCATTCAGCATCTTCATCATCAGTAGTCTTTTAAAAGACATTACCACCCCTAACATTTGTCAAAGCTATGCAGGTTAATAAGTTTTAATATTAATTAATCTGGGCAAAATTAAGAGCATCAAGAGTTCTGAACAGGTGCTTCCACTTCAAATGAGCTTTTCAAGGGAGCAGTGCTTAAATGTGTCAATGAAGCCAACTTTGCCAGTAAATGCACTGGAGGCCCTGTAGCTAATGTGCAGCCAAGACCCTCCATGACCCTTTAGCATTTCAATTCATAATATATACACCTCAAATGCAAAGTGAGGACAGGATAGAATACAACGCATGCGCTTTAACAAGAAAAAAAGCAACGCAAACAACAAAACACGCAGGAAAAAAAATTCAACATAATCATAATAAAAGAAACTATGGCCTTTGCATCAGTTTTGTCAGACATCTTTCCCACACCAGTCGGCCTGTCTTTTATTCCTCCCCCTCTCTTTGGCCAAGACGGACAGGTAATCCTGCAGTTTCTAAACACTTAGTTTAATATCCATGCATAAAAGAATGGTCTGCATCTCCCTAACGACAGAGCTTCTGTTTCTGAGTTTCTTTTTTTCCTTTTTTTCTTTTTTAAATATCAGAATCACTTGAACAACACACAAGAAACATTAGAACAGAATTGCATTTGCGTAAAATACAGAAACATAAATGACTTGGGGATGAGGAAGGAAAAATCCAAATTACAACTGAAGTGAAAGAAATCAGATTTGATTGTAACATCTCATTGATGGTCGAGGGTTAACATATCGTTCATTGGCCTTGTATATTAACATCAATAAACAGGTCAACGTTCGACTTTGAGTTGTAACGTGGACAGCCATCTTGACAATCTGGTGTCTACATCTCAAACACTGGACATTTCTGGCACCTCGGAAAGAAGGTAAGCCAAGCCTACTGCTGAACAGTATGGATATCCAGAAAGGACATTCCTTATTTGCATTTTTCAGAACCATTATCTCAAGATAACTTTCTTGTGATCTCAAGATAACAAAAGTTGTTTTCCTGAGTTCACAACTTCATTTTCTTGTGATGTCAAGATAACAAAAGTATCTTATCTCAAGACAACTTGTGATTGTAAAAACAACTTTTGTTATTTTTAGATCACAAGAAATTTAAGTTGCGGTCTTGAGATAAAGATACAAAATATATATATTTTTTAAATATGCCCTTTCTGGACTTCCACAGAACAACCATTATCATCTCTTTATCTTTTTCTTAGCAACCTTATACAAGTTATGAAATTCATATTGAAAGAAAACCAGAGAAAATGGGCGGAGATTTAGGGAGCATGCTACTGCGATAAATCACAAAAAAAAAAAAAAAAAACATGGCGAAGCAACAAGAGAAAAGGGAACAGTATAAAGCTTCAAGTCACAATATTTCCAAAACTATTATTTAGTAATATTCATTATCTTTAGGTATCAGTACTATCATCATTATTGTTTCATTACATAGCCTTTACATTAAAGTTTTTGAGGTATATCAGAATTTTCATTGTCAACACATGCCTGCCAGATTGTACCACTAGCTGAAGGACACGTGATTGGTGGAGAATAAACTGGGACTCGGATGGGATTGGCCAGATGCTTATGAAAGGGCATGTGATTGACACTTCACTGAAAAGACGGAATACATTGATTTGACTCCATTTAAAGGTGTGCTTACACCTGAATAAAATACATTAGCACTTTTTTGTTGTTCAGTTTATTTTACGTTTGGCAATAATTATGTAAAAGTATTGTCTTCATGTGGAAATTATATACACGTTGAAATTCAATGCATTTAGATTTTTTCAGTGAAATGCAAGTCTGGCTTCTACATGCACATGCATGCACACACAAACACACTCCTCTAATGCTGTAAGTCACACAAAAATATCTCTGTTAGGAGTGTGTATGTGTGCGGGTGCCTGTGTGCATGTGTGGAGCCAGAAGTATAGCAGTGCACTTGGAGTAAAAGTGCCAAGCACTGTTCAGATGGCAAACAATGAACATCCATTAAAATAAATAAATAAATACACAAATAAATAAACAAACAAATAAATAAATAAATAGGGAAATTTAGGATTTTACTTTTAACATTTCATACAAAAACAAAGTGCTTCTTTATCAGAATGGAAAGTGAGGCGCTGTAGCTGTCATTTCTACTACTAGCACACAAGACTTACTGTTATGCTTTATAGAAGTGTGTATGTGTGTGTGTGTGTTTGTCTGTGAGTGAGAGTGTGAGTGTGTCCAGAGCAATCCCACCCGTGGTTGAAGGAAAAAGGCACTCAACATGTACTGCATAGGAGCCACCTCCTTCACCGTGGCATAATGCAGTCTGATTGCTCTGTGTGTGTGTGTGTGTGTGTGTGTGTGTGTGTGTGTGTGTGTGTGTGTGTGTGTGTGTGTGTGTGTGTGTGTGTTTATGTGCAGAGAGAAAAATATCATGTTATTGTCGCTACATTAAAATCACCACTAATAGAGCTCTGAAGCTGTATGTCCGGTAATAGCATCATTCCCAAATTAGGAAATCCAGGTCTGTGCTGTTTTTCTATTTGGGAACATGAATGGTTTTAGAAAAGAGCATCTGTTGCACCATATGTTAGACAAAAATATCCCAAAGCTGAGATGTTTTGTGCATTTCCTACTGATATCACTGGATCAATCTATTGCTACATGCTAACCCTGCTGCATAATGAATGAACACGTTAACAGTGGTAGTCTTGCCAAAACACACAAGCCAACAAACTTTGTAAAGAGTGGGGG
Organism: Crenuchus spilurus; assembly: GCA_036984385.1. Classification (NCBI taxonomy): domain Eukaryota; kingdom Metazoa; phylum Chordata; class Actinopteri; order Characiformes; family Crenuchidae; genus Crenuchus; species Crenuchus spilurus. The sequence continues at coordinate 15,565 of BRDA01020009.1, forward strand.
TTAAGTTTTGGCAGTAGAAGCCTACAATTTAAGTAGTTATGTGACACTGTTAAGAGTTTACAAGTCCTACAAGCTTAAGAGTAGAATTACATTCATCATATGCTAGTTCCTTGCACAGAACCATTAGCTTGCTTGTAGGAGGGATGTCACATTATTCATAATGAACAACTTCACTGAGAATCCAGTGACAGTCTGAGGGAAACTGTACACAAGAAGAAGAGGTGCTTTTTCTCAGCCCTCTAAAGGAAATTCCTCTTTGTATTTAATCCACAATACATAGTGTGAACACACACATACCCAGAGCGGTCGGCAGAGACCTTCTGCAGTACCCGTGGAGCAGGTGGGGGTTAAGTGCCTAATTCAAGGGCACTTCAGCCATGGAATTTTCTTGCTGGTTGAACGCTGTGCTCAGAAGTGGGACTCATGTCTCCAGTAGAGACTGTAACCTTAACACTGAACCTTGGATCGCTCAACTATACTGAACTCACACGGCAGGACACAACTGACCATTTTTGTTTATCAGTGTGCAACAGTGGCCATTTAAAAATTATATTAATTTTTCCCCACAAAGAAAAACAACTTAGCCTCAAAGTCCCTACTATGGACATGATATTGACCACAGGTTAGAATGAAGCATGACTTCGGTGTTCTCTGAGACTGTGTGTGTGTGTGTGTGTGTGTGTGTGTGTGTGTGTGTGTGTGTGTATAAAACAATATGGACATGAGTAGAGGGGAATGGAATATATGACTGGTAGAACTGGCAGGCTGAAGTATCTTTGGTATCAGTGGCTGTGTCACATGTGCCACTATTATTCGGTGAGGTAGCCGCACTGGTTCTCACTACAAACGATGTGTATGTATGTTCAGATTTTTTTTTTCACATTTTTGCTTCATATTTGACTCTGAAACAACATTGTTTAAGAACCTTGCTTTAAAAAAACACCTCTAAACCTCTCGGCCTCTAGACTTGGTCACTGGTATGTGGTATCAATCTTTTGCTCAATTTTTTGGTCTCCGTTTGTTGCTACAAATGTAAATTTGGCTTTTCTCAACAGCCACACTTGTTGTCCGGCTGTTCCAGTTTTCTTGGTGATGGCCACTGGGAAACGCAGCCATTGTCCAGCATCAAGCTTGATGACATCAACTTGCCATGGTTCTGGATGGTTTCACATGCAGCTTTGGTTGACAAAGAACCATGTTTTTCATGCTTTTCACACCAGACTCCCTCAAATTCAGACCAGGGAGAAGAAACAGGACCATGAGCATCATTCTTGGTGAGCCTAAATCTGAAGCACATTCAAACAAAACATCCAGTTCAAGAGAGGTTGGAGTTCAGAGGTTGCTCCAGTTAGGAGTCCATCTTCATGAACATTGTTCTATTCCAGTATACACAACAACCCTTTTTCTCAAGGCGGATGTCTCTGATTTCTCTGAAAGCCACGTCTTTCTCAGAGTAACCGCTTCATCCTTTTCGCAACTTCTTTAACAAGGTGCTTCTTTACTTGTAGTTTATGCACAACAGAGCACAAAGAGTTACATTTAATAGAAACTTTGTGTCTATGGTACTAATTACCCGCATCAATTATTATAGAGGAAAAAGACTGAAAGAAGGGGATAGGTGGGGTAAAAAGGGAGATTGGTGGAAGAGCAGGAAGATAGAGGAAGAAAGACAAAAGAGAAGAATATTTACATTTCATTTGCAGTAGCTTTGGATGTGGGTTTTCTTGGAGCTTTTGTAACCTTGTGGAGCTATTTCAACACATTTGATGTCAAGAATGAGTGGTTTTCATCCCATGTTGGGTTGGTTTTGCATGATTTGTCAGTTAAATCTAGTACAAACTTCTGTACCTTACAGAATGAAAGGAGGGAAGAGAGGGATTTGGAGGACGAGGCAGCTCGGAACCACGTCGTCCTCCATGATTATCATTAAGGCATCTGTCATTGGCACTCAATCATACAGTGACATTTTACCTTTACTTTTGGCCACTAGACACTGCCTTCCTCCACATACAGGAGGAAGCAAGCAGCAGCTGTACTCTACCCTACTCCCTTTGAGTAATGATTGTTTCTTCTTTATTTAATCTTTGGTAAATCAAAATACCTTTGGAATAAAAATTACATCAAACCTCATGCGAAAAGAACAACCAAATCAAACGTTAGTGAAAGTGTTAATCACCGGATGGCTTGGCACGCATAATTTTGCTTGGCCCCCTAAACACTCATGGAATTATGAGATTGTGATGGTTCTGTAATGTAAAACCTTCAGAAATCAAGGCTGTGTTTGTCCAGTAGGTGGCACCATTGCTCTGTGCATGAGGATCACTCAGGCTGGCCCCCATGGGCTAAAATGATTCTGTGGGGGCCAACACAGTGGACTGATTGATTCTTCCCATCTATTTCTCATTGTGCTGAAGCAAGAGCTTGGAGCCACGCTGGCAGTGGAAAAAAAAGAGAGACGATCAAGAAAATCAGGACAAATATCATGGCCCGAGAATTTAGACATCTGATGCGTCTGAGGCATATGATTGTGACGCATAAACTCCATGTTTTTTTGTGTATAAATTCTCACAGCCAGTCTTCATTGACTTCAGAGATCAAATTCAAAGGGGTGAGAGAAATTAAAAGCTGGTTGAAGTGTGATTTTGCTAATTGTAATGAGCTAAACAGGTTAGTAGTGAAACATCAGCACAAGCCTTTGAGAATAGACCTTCTGGTTTTGCCTCAGTGATTACAGAGAACAATCGGGGCATGTGCTGGGACACTTATTGCCATCTCTCCCTAATTCATTCCTAATTTGTTCAAAGACAGAGGTCCAGGAACACAAGTTCAATGTAAAGACCAACTCTAAGAATGAAGGGCGATAAGGACTGAAGGCTTAAGGCTTAAATATCAAGCCCTATCCACCTTCAGACCAGGCCTTAGGCCTTCTTCGGGCAAATGAGAAATAAAAAAAATGGATGCCATATTGAAATTAAAACCTCAGTCAGTTTGCATCCTAAAGTGATCTTTGGAACCAACCAAATAAATAAAATACATAAACCACAGGATAGAAGACCAGAGCATGCCCATGGACCCTCCTATCATTGGTCGTAGGGTGGCTCATTTCCAAGTAGGGCTCTTGAGGGGCATCTGGTGTTGGCCATGCCCCAGCCCAGCTTCAATGGATGCCACACATGAAACTTCTGCTGATGCTGCTGCTGCTGCTGCTGCTGCCACTGCTGGTCCAGACACTCTATAGTGGAGCTCCAACCAGTGACGGCTGCAGCAGGCCAGGCCCTCAGGCCTTGGAGAAGGTGGTGGCAGAGGTGCCTGGCTGGCCTGGGCTGGCATTGGCCTCATCGTGCCAGCGGTCTACGCAGCGTCGGCGGGCATTCATGAAGAAGTTGCTGACGGTGGAGAGCTCTAGGCCCAACTGCTGTGAGATGGTGATCTGCATCTCTTTGCTTGGCCGCTTGTTCTCCTTAAAGATAGCGATGAGTGTGCGTCGTTGCAGGTCAGTGAAGACCAGTCGCTGCTTTTTGGGTGCCAGGCTGCGGTCCTTGTGCTGCTCCTGTTCCTTCCTCTTGCAGGCTGCTCGGCCAGTAGAGAGAGAAAGGTAGAAAGAGAAAATCAAAAAGACAGTGAAAGAAAATACATATATTACTGAAGCCACAATAAACATAGTGTAGAATACTGAAAGACTAAACAGAAACATGAAATGAAAAAAGATGGGTTAAGTCATTTCAAATAGACTTACTTATGTGCTTTTGGACACTCTGTGTCATACTGTTATCTATAAAAATGGACAAACATATGCACAACATTTCAGACTGGTTGCTACTTCTGTTTAAATTATATGGCATACTTTTTTATAGATAACAGTAAACTCTTAAAAAGGTTTCTTCTAGGGTTCCTTAATAAAGGCATTGGTTAGCACACAACACAAAGACCCATTTGCATGATTAAATGGTTCTTTGCAGGATGAAATTGTTCTTTATAATGGAGAAATTGATGTGTGTTTTTTAACTTTATACTGGCAAAAAACATTCAATTATTGTTAAAAAAGTCTATGTAGAATCCATATAAGAGCCATGGGGCAGTCACAGCCTGATGGTTAGGGGTCCAGCCTTGTGATTGAAGGTTTGATCCCTGGGCAGGACATGACTGAAGTGCCCTTGAGCAAGGCACCTAATCCACAGCTGCTCCACGGACACCATGAATAGTGGCTGCCCACCCCTTCAGGCATGTGTTCTCACTACCCCCTAGTGTGTTCACTAGTGTGTGTGTTTCACTGCACAGATGTTAGCCAATAATAGTTCACTTTACCGTATTTGCTTCGGTGGTTTTAAGATTTCTGTCGGAATTTGCATACCCAAAATTTGAAAACCAAAATAAAGTTTCCATACACCAACTGCCTGAAATAAATGTTAACTACAACATGTTTTTGGTAACTAACCCTTCAAATAAGAAGAAAGTGTGTTTTATGACTTATAACACATGCTTAGAATTTACTACTGAAGAAAGTTTTTTTTCCAGGCTGCACAACATTGAAGGGACATTATACATTTTCTTTTTAAAAGAGTTGACCATCAGTAGGTGAGCTGCACAGAAGCTGTGCTGATGTATATAGTAATGGACTGCAACCAAAAATCATTGTTTCAATTGTTTTTCCAACATGTTTTTAAACACTTACTTCAAAAAGGTTTTATTTGAAACAGACTCTTTATTTGGCATCCCCAATATGCAGAAATGAATGCCACATATAGAAAGAAGAGGATTTTGGCTTTTTAATATGACGCCTTCTTTTTGCATGTATCTTGGGCCCACTGCTGAGTCCAGGCAATTAGCGACATTAGTCTTTTAGCTTCACTGCAAATTTTTTTCACCTTACCGTTAGTTTGACCAAATCAAATATTATATCTTTGCTTTTGTATTACTGCAGACATTATCATATGATTCATTGTAAAAACCATGACTTCTCTGAATCTGTCAGAGATGAGTGCATCAAGCATGAAGAGGAGGATTTCAAATGTGTGCATGTGCGGTCTTTAATAAGAAGAAGGTGTCCTCTGGGACTCATGTCGGAGAACCCTCGAGCAAAATCCCTTTTCCTCTCCAAGCTGTTTGGAATCATTCAGAGGATTTACATTCATATACTGGTGCTGTTTCCACCATGCAGACCACTACAAGATACTACAATGTTGCCATAGTCAAAGTCAGATTTCTAAGCAACAGTGGTAACAGACGATAAATATACACACTGTGTCCTTGGCTTCTGTGCAGTAATACTCAAGCTGTTATTTGAAAATTCAATTTTAAAAAAAGTTATTTGTGGTCCCAGCACCAAAGTTTCAGGAACCATGTGGTTGTTTCTGCCATTTACACAATGTGCATGTCTACAAATGTATGTTCTGAAATACAATGCTGTTCATTTTTTATGTTTTTATTAGAACATCACTGTGGAGCAATAATCTAATATACCTTCTGGTCCATATTCTCTGCTTTCCTCTCTATAATTTCATGCTTTGTCTTTTTCACATGTCTACCATCCTCTTGCTTATGCCTTACTTTCTGTTTCAGTCTCACACACTTTGCTGTGTGTGCGTGTGTGTGTGCGTGTGTGCGTGTGTGTGTGTGTGTGTGTCTGTGTGTGTGTGTGTGTGTGTGTGTGTGTGTGTGTGTGTGTGTGTGTGTGTGTGTGTGTGTGTGTGTGTGTGTTGCGGTGAGGGTTCCCCCAGTGAGATTGTGCTGAGAGTGTGAAAGCCAGGCCCTGGCGCTGTATGTCTAATTACAGAGAGCCATGAGCCGATCGATTTCTCCTACACAGTCAAATCTGTTTACTGCTGCCATCTAAAGCAACTGCACGCTCATCCATCATTTTCATATACCACTGCACATCACACACACACAGTGACGTTAAGACATAGACACACATGCATGTACACACACACACGCATGCAAAACAATATACTTCCGTGCCTCTGTCACATTTTCAGACCATCTAGATGAACATCTAATATCATGTTTTATGAATATATAAGATATTGTTTTATTCTATTATATAGTCTCAAATAAATATTCTATTTTGGAATATGGATGGATGGATGGATGGATGGATGGATGGATGGATGGATAGATAGATAGATAGATAGATAGATAGATAGATAGATAGATAGATAGATAGATAGATAGATCTTATATTTTACAGATGTACAGATGTTTGAGCACTTGCTGACCTACAGATTTGTGAGCGCGCGCTTCTCTGAAAAACTCTCCTGTAATTGTAGTCTAAAATGAATCGTGGCTGGACTCTCTGACCTATATTTAGAGCTCTTTTGTCCGGTTGTGTCTGTTTTTTTTTTTTTTTTTTTTTTTTTGCTATCGAGCGCGAGACTGTAGCGCGTTTCGCTCGTTCCCACATTCCGCCTGCTGATGTCCCTCCGTTCCGCCGCGGCTCTCGCGCCTCCCCGAGCGCCGCGCGCACTGGGCTCGAGGGATCAATACAGATCGATCGCGCGGGAAGGGGGCCCTGATTACTGGACCACGTGCGCAGGAGAAAACAGAGGAAAATCGATCATTGCAGCTTTTAGGGCAACAGCCGAGCGTAGACAGAAAGAAGAAAGACGCACATTCTGCCTCATGCATTAGAGGCAGGGCCTTGCTGGAGAAAATTCTATAAAAAATCCATCTTAAAATGCTCAAAACCTTGAGCACGTACAGCTCTGCAAAAAGAAAAATGAAGAGACCACTGCAGATGATCAGTTTTTGCTTGACTATTTATATCTGTGTTTGAGTAAAATGAACATTTTGGTTTTATTCTGTAAACTACTGACAACGTTTCTCTTAAATTCTTAATAAAACCAATATCATTTATTTGCCGAAATGGCAACTGGTCAAAATAACCAGAAAGATGCAATTTTCAGACCTCAAATAATACAAAGAAAACAAGATCATGTTCATTTAGGCTGAGCTCAGAAATCAATATTTGGTGGAATAAGCCTGATTTGTTGTATTTTTCATTGCAGTTGGATGACTTTATCCTGTAGTAAGATTCAAGCAGCTCTTGCTTGATGGCATTTGACCATACATCTTCCTCTTGATCACATTTCTGAATTTTCCAATGAAATTCAAACCTGGAGATTGGGCCGAACATTTGTAGCAGTCTCATGTTATTTTGCAGACATGTATCACATGCATAAATGTGCTATAGAGACATTTCTGAGGTATCCTACTGTTTATTTTTATATTTCATTTACAGAATGTGGACGATGACATTTGAGTTAATTATCGCTGACTGTGGGCCAAAGCTCTATAAGAATAGGCGACGTGTAAACAGAAGAACAGCATTAGGCCTACCTTTCAATAAAACTCTCCCCACGGTCCAATTTCACGCATAACCTATTCTAATCTCTTGGGTCAAACAACCTTGAGTTGAATGCAATACAGTTATGAAGTGCTTAATGTGAGCAAAGCGTAATTACAGCACATATGAGAAGCAAAGGCATATATTTTACGAGCAAACTCATAAATTTTGTAACTTTGCTTACCTACACACTTAGTACAGTCTATTTACTGTGTACTCACAGCCTACTCCCACATGAAATGTAAGTGAACACATGGGCTATAGACTATTGCTGTATAGTAAATAAAATAGACAATACACATTTTCACACTGCTGGGTTCGTGTTCCAATAAACAATGGCTGAGGCTACTGTTTAGAATGGCTTTATGACAAATTTGATGTTACTATAGTGTACCAGAGTTCTCAAACATTAAGGTATGACATGACAGTTTACTAACGTTAGATGAACAAGCAAACAAGTCTAAAATGACTCACAAAGGATAAAGAAAGGATGCTGAAGTGGGAACCTATGAGCTAGGGAACCGCCCTTGTGACTAGAAGGTTTTTAGTTCGATCCCTTGAATCCATAGGGTACAACTGAAATGCGCTTGAGTAAGGTATACCTAACCCCCAACTGTTCCCCAGGCACTGCACCACTCCAGGCAAGTGTGCTCACTGCCCCTTAGTGTGTGCATTCACTCTGCAGTCACTGCTAATACTACAATAAAATGTTCATTCATTCATTCATTATCACACCCGCTTAATCCTTATCAGGGTCGCGGTACAATAAAATGTGTATCAGATATATTTATCTGTACTGGATGAAGCCTGGATAAATATGTGGAAGTCTACAGGTAAAACTCTCAGCTATTGCTAATGCTATGTTCATAAACATGGTGGCTATCTTGTATTGAAATTATAGGCTGTGCAAGTCTTCATTCATTTTTTAATGTTTGTACTCTGAAAGTTTATTTTTGTGTTGTAGTTTATTTTTATTTAAGTAAATAGTCAACTTGCTCTGCTAGCCTAACTTTAGCTTCCACCTACACATACAGCCTTCATTGTGTAGTTTCAATTAAAACAGTGTTTTGACTAAAACCTTAAATTATGAAATTAACTTTCACTTAAATCAACAGAAATTTTAACAGTGAAAACTGAGATATGAGTGTTTGAGTGCTGTATGATCAGTGGCCAAACTCTTCGACTATATTTGTTTGGGGAAGCTTAACCAGAACATTATTCATTGTATTCATAAGCATATCAAATACTGGCAAACAATACATTTGTCTCTGATGAAATGTGTAAATGTATGATACACTAACACAGCTATTACTGAAACATTAGAAAACATTTTAAATAGGAGCAAAAGTGGTATACATGTGAGTATATCATATAGTGATTTTCAATATCATCGGAAACTATTTCCATATAACCGGAAGTGACTGGAACAACTCCTCTTGAGTTGTAAATGTAAAGTTATGAAGTGTTTTTTTTTATTTTTCACGATTTCCCACGGTGTAAGTAGCAAGCTATAACGTAGACTCCCATCTTTATTTAATAATGTTAGTTGCTTTCATCAACAGTTTTTAACGCATAGCTAATTCTGCTTGCAAGTCGATTTGATCTGAAAAATGAGTTTCCCAGTAGGAGGCGCCACATAAACACCATCTGCATTCGTACACCGAAAATTTCCTAGCGTCACGACTGGACAACGTTTTGGCTAATTTTTGTGATGTCATTGCTATTTTCATCATTGACCGGACACTTCGTCAAGGGTAAGAAATCAAATAATATAAAGTACAGGTTTTTCAATATCCTGTGTGTATTTGTCTACTGTTTAATGCACACGATTGAATTATTGTTTACATTTATACATACATTTATGTTCAAAAACACTTGTTGAAGACTAACAATAACATATGATGCATTCTGAAGTATTACGTATTTAAATCTATCAGAATTCTTAAAAAACACACAATTGCAATAAGCAAGGGTGTTTCATGGCACAGCTGTTTCTGTTTACATACACACTGCTCAAAAAAATAAATGATACACTAAAATGACACATCCTAGATCTCAATGAATAAAATATTCCAGTTGAAAATCTTTATTTATTACATAGTGGAATGCGTTGAGAACAAAATAACATAAAAATGATAAATGTAAATCAAAATTATTACCCCTTGGAGGTCTGGATTTGGAATCATACTCAAAATCTCATACCACCCTCATGGAGTCTGTTTCTGACAGTTTGAGCAGAAACATGGACATTAGTGGCCTGCTGGATGTCATTTTGCAGGGCTGTGGCACTGCTCCTCCTGTTCCTCTTTGCACAAAGGAGGAGGTAGCGGTCCTGCTGCTGGGTTGTTGCCCTCCTACGGCCCCCTCCATGTCTCCTGGTGTACTGGCCTGTCTCCTGGTATCTGCTCCATGCTTTGGAAACTGTGCTGACAGACACAGCAAACCTTGCCACAGCTTGCATTGATGTGCCATCCTGGATGAGCTGCACTACCTGAGCAACTTCTGTGGGTTGTAGACATCGCCTCATGCTACCTCTATGGTGAGAGAACTGACAAAATGCAAAAGTGACCAAAACATCAGCCAGAAAGGATGAAAACAGAGAAAAGGTCTATGGTCACCACCTGCAGAACCACTCCTGTGTAGGGGTTGTCTTGCTAATTGCCCCTGCTATCTACCTGTTGTCTGTTCCATTTGCACAACAGCAGGTGAAATTGATTCACAATCAGTGTTGCTTCCTAACTTGACAGGTTGGTTTCACAGAAGTGGGGTTGACTTGGTTTTACATTGTGTTGTTTAAGTGTTGCCTTTATTTTTTTGAGCAGTGTATTTAATCAGTCTGCCATGCTCTATTTAAGTTGCAGAAGTTAAAATAGTGTTTTGCAATGTTTTGTTGGGGTTGAACACTTGGTGCAGTGGGCTGTTTGTACACTTTATCTGTTTCTATTATATTTTATTATATATTCTCCTGGTTTAAACAACAGTTCCCAATCTACGTGTTCTTAATAGTTTTATGATATTATATGTTTTGCTTTATGTACAGGTGTTACTTCTTATAGAAACGATTTTATGTATTTTACTATTTTCATATACACGTTTTACTCAACTAGTTATTCTAGTTCATACAAGCATTATATAGAATCTAAGAAGAATAACTAGCATTATATTGTAAGCCTTACAAATAAGTATTCATGAAACAGAATGATTTTCTTATTACAAAAGCTGTTAACAATGCATTTCAGCGTGCCTTACACATCTGCCCAGCAGGGGGCTTCTTTGTCCATTACGGGGCTTTGTCCAGCCAGGGGCCTATCTGCGGGGCTGCAGATGGAAATTATTGGATAACTTAAATCCAACATTGAGGAATGTCCACCTGGAATGTCTTGCTGCTTTTTCATATCCAACAGGTTTGAATTGGGGCTTAAGTTACCTGGCTAAACAGTACTTGTTTAGATTGTCATATTATTATTTTCTGTCTTGTTGTTGACATCATGTCTATTTTAAGAATCGACTTTCTATGTCACTGGATCGTCCTCAAGTAACTGGACGCTAGCTAATATTAAGAGTGACTATAGTGGCCACTGAAATTACAAGTTAATTTGAAAATAAAGTTATAAGTTTGTTACAGTCATATCACTATATCCTAAAACTAATTTTATAACTCTATTACAACTGTTAATCAAATAGCTTAGTTTTTAAAGCACAACCTCTGTCAAAACTAACTGTTTTGAATGTTTTGTTGATATTTTCTGTCCTATGTCAGTTTAATGCAAAAACAACCAAATACTCTAGACGACCCAGTGATTTTTGTGAGAGAAATGTACTTATTACAAAACGTTCCAGATTTGGTGTATTTTGACACATGACATGACGCAGTTTTTTTTTAAATTGCCATAACTTGAAGCTGGTTAGAGAATTACCATGATCTCATGGGATGCCTGGATGGCTATTACTAAATTAAGCAATTCGTCGAGGGTTGTCCAATGGGAATGCTCACCTGCTCTTTTCCGAGACACGTTTGGCTACAAGGAGAAATGATGCTTCAAGAAGGCGAAGAGGAAGGCGGGGTCTAGAAATAAACGCTAAATCGAGTGCTTTACACGGTCTGATCTACACGTGCTATACTTCTGCTCAGTGATGGCTTCACTTTAATTGATGAAAATAAAGATTTATCTGAGGAAACAGGTCGTATACACTAATAAATATCAGCTGGGGATCTCGTAGATTCAAACACTGCTTTATTTATGTAATCAAGCAAAGCGTTTTCTCTTTGCCTGTTAGCAGCATTAACAAGATTTTCCAGCTCCCTGTACAAATTCCTCTTAGGTTTATGGCACCACATAAGTTTAATCTTTGTGGTATTAAGTAGAATTAAAGCCATTATCAAGGATTTCATGCTAAAGGAAAGTATAAGTAGCAGTTCAAATTCCTATGTGGAGCTTTGAATACAATACGCAGCAGTCAACATTAACTAGATTTAAGTCCTCAGTGGTTTGACTTTTTATAGCTTATATGGAACCTGAGGAATCACAAAAGCGATAGCTTTATATTGTTGTAGGCAATCTAGAGAATACATTTTAATATAAACCCCCTCTCAATAACCAATAGAGTGGAAAAATACATTACAGAAACCAAAATGGTTTGTGTGTGGTTTTAATAGGCCTTCAAATCCTTTATTTGCGACTCTATTCAGAATACATTCACATTTTCAAGACTATTCGGATTTAAGAATGATGCCATGACGTCAGAAATAAATAAAAAAATGTAAACTGGCCTCAACAAGCGAACGTTTTGCTAACACATGTCCACATTTAATCAAGAAGTCATGTTAAGCCTCGTCATTTCTTAATCAGCCTTGTTGGTTCAATTGTTAGAATTTTCGTACAGAATAATGCTAGGCTCTGCATCGATTGACCTGCGCTTTTTAAGTCCATTTCATGGAGCATTTATTTAATTCAGTCTCTCATGCCAAGCTTTCTCTGGCTCTGAGCTCCCGACTCAATAGTCTGTAATGGAATGAGTGAGTGTTGGCGCTAATATACTGATAATTTAATACATAATGTCTGTTTTCCTTAGCAAGCCATTACTTCCAGGCATCTACAATGCCAACAACATGTTAGCTTCTTTGTCTTCTTCTCAGCGCTATTCATTTTCGAAGAATTAAATGCTCACCTATAATATAACATATTCCCTCTCTCTCTCTCTCTCTC
>BRDA01020013.1:0-65121 GCA_036984385.1 Crenuchus spilurus
AGTAGTAGTAGTAGTAGTAGTAGTAGTAGTAGCTCTGGTAGTGGAAATAGTAGTAGTAGTATTAGTATGAGTAGCAGCAGTATTAATAATAGCATTAGTAGTATGTATTATCGCTGTATTAATAGTAGTATTAATAGTAGTAGTGGTAATTGTTGCAGCATTAATAGTAGTTATATTAGTAGTGGTAGTAGTAGTAGTATCAATAGTAGCAGCAGTATTAACAGTAGTAATAGTAGAAGTAGTGGTGATGGTCAGGGGCAGTACTACGGCCGGGCTATAAGGCTATAGCCCTGGGTCTTTTCTTAATAGCCCTAGGTCTTATAGTCAACCCAGAACCAGCAGCAGTAGTAGTAACAGTAGTAGTAGCAGAAGCAGCAGTAGTAGTAGCAGTAGCAGTAGCAGCATTAGTAGCAGCAGCAGTAGTAGTAGTAGCAGAAGCAGCAGTAGTAGTAGCAGTAGTAGTAGTAGTAGTAGTAGTAGCAGAAGCAGCAGTAGTAGTAGCAGTAGTAGTAGTAGCAGCAGCAGCAGCACTAGTAGTAGCAGTAGTAGCAGTAGCAGTAGCAGCAGCAGCCTTAGTAGCAGCAGAAGCAGCAGTAGTAGTAGCAGTAGTATTAGCAGTAGTAGCAGAAGCAGCAGTAGTAGTAGCAGTAGTATTAGCAGTAGTAGCAGAAGCAGCAGTAGTAGTAGCAGTAGTAATTGTAATAGTAATGGTAGTAGTGGTGGTGGTGGTAGTAGTAGTATTAATGCTATTTTAGTGAATCCATAGCAAAATGAGTCAATAAAAGCTCAACAACATATAACTTAAAATTAACCAAAACACATACCTGACCGTGATATGATCATTTGGTCATGATCACCTTAACTACAGACCTCAGAGATACGCTGCTACATACAGTCACTATGGGCTATGTACATGTGTGTATCGCATGCCTGGAGGTACATTTCTAGGGTCTGGTGTCGACGCTCTAAAACACCACATGCTCATGCAAAACGCACATTATTAAAACCATTTCCTACACATGCCTTCTGCTCCATTTTTAATTAGATGATTAGCACATCAGATAGGACTGGCTCAGGTCCCTCAGCCATCTGCAGCAGTAACAGGATGCCAGCCCAACGGGCCATACTTAAAACAGTCGCCTATAGACTTTCAAGCAATCTCAAACTCTGTGACTGTGTAGTCTGTGAGGAGATGTTGTGTTTTTCAGTCCAGTTTCATAGACTGACTCATGTTAATGGTCATTAGCATAAACTGGGACTAAAACAGATTGTATTAACTTTGTTTGCATCAAATTCCTCTTGTTGCCTTAAAGAAATAATTCTATAAAACACTCACTTGCCCTCATACACACTGCAGTTATTAACCCATGACAAGTCTGGTGTCTGTTTCTTTGCTTTTGCACTGGAGCAATGATGCACGTTTTATCTATAAAATTGACAAAAGTAGAGGACATTTTAGGTTTGGGATGATGCATTTCACACAATGTCAGAAATCACGTTAACATGTCTATTTGAGATTACCGAACAACTCTTAGCTGTCCTAAATACTCAATGACTTCTTAGCTATATTAGCATCATAGCACTAGTGCACTAAAATAAATCGGGAGGGGAACTGAAGGCCAGAGTCCAGCACAGGTTGGTGATTTCTCTACTTTGGCATCACAACTAAAACCTGGTTATTAACCAGGTTGAATGTAATCAGATGTGCTTCACAAACAATCCTGAATTCTACTCCTCACCCACAAACGACCCCTGTTATAAGTGTTCAATGCACATTTCAGACACCAAACATGGTTTACCTAATCAACTATATTATATGAGGAGTGCAGATGAGTACAGTGAGTACAGAGAGTACAGTGAGTGCCTCCCAACAACATAACAGTTGTGACCCACAGGCTTTGGATGCCAGAGGAGAACAACAACTCCAATGAGTGGTATAGTCCAATTGCAAGCCACAGTAGACCAGTTGGCAGGGCATCCATGGCCTGGTGGATAGGGATCTGGTCCTATAACTGGAAGGTTGCCAGTTTGATCCCCAGGGAGGTCATGACTGAAGTGCCCTTGAGCAAGATACTGGATAGGGATGCCCACTGCTTCAGGCACTTGGTCACATGATCTCACAGCCTAGTGTGTTCACTACTGTGTGTTTCACTGCACAGATGAGTTAAATGCGGAGGTCAAATTTCATTGTGTACAATCACATTGGCAAAAGTTGAATCAATCTAATTTAATCTTAACTTCTATACTGAACAGAGAACAAGGAAAGTGTTCAGCATCACCACGGGGATTAGGGATTAATGATTTTATGTCTGTTATTGCTAACCGTGTAAAGCTGCTTTGTGACATCAGTTGTAAAAAGCGCTTTATAAATAAAATTTGATTGAAATTTGAGTGAATATTCCAAGCCAAGGGTAGTTATTCACACTATATATTATCAACGTTCTTCAAACTTTTGATTGGAAATGATGAATTGCCTACTGAGCAGACAGAGTTGTCTATTTGAAATTAAAAAGTCAGAATTATAATTAAAACATTTAGAATTAACAAACAAACGTTTGAATAAAAGGCTGAAACATACAATTGTTAAAGTTTGGATACAAAAAAAAAAATTTAAAATAAAAAACATTTGAAATGCCTGGTAAAATCAGACAAAAATGATATAGTTGTTGTCTTTCTCTGTACTATTATAGTTTTCATTGTTATTATTTTCATCTTGATACATTGGATTCTATATATTAGTAATTGTGGGTTAGACCACAAAATACAAATTTACTATTATACATGTTTACAATTTTTCACTGACATTTTTTTCACTCAACATCAGTGTGTCATTAGGGCTGTGTACTGCTAAGAACCTGGAATTATGATACATATACATGATACAGTGGTTTTGATTCGATCTATTGTATTAAATTGCAATGCTGTGAGTAAAGCAATACAGTAGTCCCTCTCTATTTTGCAGTTCAACCTTTGCGGACTCGCTGTTTCACGTGATTTAAATAAATATTAATGTAAAGTAATATTTGGGGAATTTTTGGTCTCACAAAATTTTACATTTACAGTGAATTCCATGTGCGGTACTGTGTATATGTATTTACAGCAGATGCGTAGTGCACGCTGTACAGTAATGTATGGTTTTAATGAAATTTGCGTAAAAAAAAAAATACAAAATGTATAAAGCTATGTTAAATATATAAATTCTAACATTATAAAAGAATATTAAAGCAAAATTCCAGACACTGATTGGCTAAGTTACCGTTGCGTCAGCCTGTTTTTTTTTTTTTAGCTGTGTGCAGCATCATGATCTCTCGTTTTCCATTTCACTTCGGCATCCGACTGCTGCGTGTGTGTAGTTTTCTATCTGCGGTGTTGTGTATGTACTGTATTTGTGAGATTTTTGTAAAAATTTTACATTATTAAGGTAGTGGGCAATGGTTATGTATAAGAGTGTGGGAAGGGTTTATAAAACCTTAAAAATGTATACTTTGCAGAAATTCCACTATCGCAGGGTTGGTGGGGGTCTGGACCATAACCCCTGCGATAAATGAGGGACTACTGTATATTATTTTTTTAATTCATCAAATTTGAAACTAACATTACTAGTCTGCTGCACTCTGATGTAAATCTTTTTTCAACACTAAGGATAATCAGGAGACAGCAGAGTTATTAATCAAATCTGCTTTATTTGAGATGTGAAGATGACCAGTAACTCTGATGTCCACTGTTCTTCAGTTATTCTTTGATTGATGCCAATAAAGTTGTTGCAAAAATTTCTTTGAGCAAAGAAGCACAACTTTCTGTAACTTAGATTGTGAGTGTTATAAACCTTTTTTTGGAAATTGGAAAAAGGACATTTACGTCAACAGGAGCCTTTAAAACATTTTTCACAATGTGCCTTTACAGTACTAGTATACACTGGAAGAGTCTAATGGATGAAGATAGATTATAACACTGTTACGTAGGGCTCAGGGCTTAAAACAACACAAACTGACTGATCTGCCACCAATTTTTACAGATAAAGTATTCACTAAAATCACAAACAATCCTTCAATATTCAAGTGTATCACTATTTTCTTACACCCCTATATGGCATGCTGGAGTTTTCACTTCTTATGACACTTTAAATACTTTCTGTGATTAATGCCCTTATAATTCAGACACCAGTTATCTGACCTCATTCAAAGGCCATCTGATAACGTATCTGTGCTGCCTCAAAAGCCCTATTCCTCTCGGTGTGCATTTTAAAGTCTGGCTGAGAAAGTGTCAGCCTGTAACATTAAGGTGAATTACATGCATTGATGGCATTTCAGCTGCAACATACTCCATCTGAAAATGCCAGCTGGTGTTTCCATTACCCTTGTACACCCTTTACTGCTGTACTGTAAGTACATACACACATTCATTTGGTCATCATTAACATATGGCAGCATTATGCCATACAGAATGTCCCCTGCACACCGTGCCTTGTTGAAATCATTACTTTCTGTGGTCTGTGGGAACAACAGTGTTGGAGGTGGACCAAACCAGACACCATTAACGCTCCCACATTAAGCCTGGACCTCCGGGTTTCCCCTCACTGTGGTGGCCATCTCGAGAACATCACAGCTAATGCTGCGGCTGTGCACACATCACACCAAGCCTTCAACTCCACACTCACTGTGGCCCCACACCCAGATCAACCAGACCAGACTATACAGCACATACACACCATTCAAATGTTCAGAATCATCATTCAAGAGCTTAGAATCAACATTCATTAGGATTTAAAAGTTCAAAAGTAGCATCAAATGTTCAACATTTAAAATTTCAGACTATTAAACATCAACCATTTGGAATCAAAAATGGTCAGAATCATCATTAAAAAAAAACTGCTTTTCAAAAGTTTGGATAAAAGTTTAAAAGATGAATGTTTCCTAATCACTATAAAAACGTTGACATTGCTGTACTATAGTAGTGAACCACTGTGTGGAAATGCCACTGTTCAAATGCAAGACCTTAACCATTTGAATTAGGTATGTTAAGTCATGGCAGTTTCCTCCCACACCCCAAAAACATGGAGATCAGGTGAATTGGCTACTCTAAAATTACCCTGGTGTGTGTATGTATGTATGTTTGCCCAGATATGGTTGGCACTCTGTCCTGGGTGATCCCCCTAGTGTTCGATGCAGTCTTCCAGGTGGACGGTCGCTTCCAGTTGAGAGTACAGTGTGCGTGACTGGCTGCCGCTTATCACCGTTGTGTGTAAATGGAGTGTGTCAATTGTGAAACGTCCTTGGGTTTGAGAAAGGCACTAATACAGTAAGTGTAACATTAATAATAATAATAATAATAAATAATAATTATTATTATTATTATTATTATGGTTGGTGTTAAAGTCTCAATAGCTGGATCAACAGGTCCAGACATGAAAATTCCTAGTCTACAATGTCTAGTAATTTTCTAGTATAAAATCTGGTATTTTTTAAAGGAAGAGATGTGACGTGTCTGGAATAATACAGGATCATTTACAATTTAATCAGAATGTAAAAAAGTTTTGTATCTAGTAAATTTGCCATAAACATTTCTCCTATTTTACAACTTTTAAAACCTTTTCAGACTTTAAAGCAACGAGTGCAAAGCAACAGGCCTTTAGTGAAGTAGTGATTCTGATTTTTTGTGCACTTTTTCTTAAAATGTGTGTAAAATGATTTCTTCTGTGTATGTATGATACTTCAATCTGCACGACATTACACAAGTTGATAAGATCATAACTGATTATATTGCTTTTAAACTGTGGGTTGATTCAGCTGACTGCTGTCATCAGTTACCAGCTTGGCAGGATTTGACGCAAAACCATGGAAAATGCTTGAGTTAACAGACAGCATCCATCCTCCCTTTAATTAGAAGCTTTGCTTCCTGATTACACCCTTACACCCTGTGTGTGAAAGACGTAACTGTGGGATGTGCATGTGTGTGTCACTTAGGGCTGAGTTTAATCCCTTTCCCCTGGGAAAATGTTTGTCCATGGTCACATATGTTTTGCAGGGGTTACCAGAAGTTTTTCACACACAAGTAAACAAGCTCCCAAGCTGTGGCTTACGTCTGCCATCATCACACATGCAAAGCTTTGAGGGCTGAAAAACTGATTTCTAGCTAATGTGTTCAAGAAAAATAGAGGTAACATGCAAAAGCACAACTTCCTGTGGGTTTAAATCAGACTCTACCGGTTTACATTTGAATTACACTTATCCAGTTTAAATCCAGTTCACACAGTCCCTGCAGCACACACCTGCTGTTCCACTGCATCTGAGAAAACCATCACCCATATCTGACTGTGAAGAAGCTTTCACACTTACCGTTAAGAGATCACTCTTTAATGAAAATATTTGGTATTGTATTTACTCCACCAGTGATGTGCGGTGAGGTTCAGGGTTGTTGAGGCACTGACTCCTTTAGAGTCGAATTTACAAATATATAAACCCAAAAGGGTGGCTTGTTCAATTTGCTACTGGTTATTTTGTACGTCATCAGCGTTCTTCACACTCTCTCTCACACATGTAAGGTTACAATTACAGCAGCGAGAGAAAGCGGCATTTGCTCTGCACCCTCCCCGTGTGTTGGCCGTCGCAATTATACAATTCATACAACACAAATGAGAGTATAGAGTGGTGTACAAAAACTCACTCGCACCAGTGCACTTGACTCTCACTCGCCTCTGCGTAAAAGCACAGCAGCAACAAGCACCCGTTGGCTCATGTACGCCCCCCTTCAGTGCGGAGGAGTACTGCCCTGCCTCACGCTGTGCCTTTTCACTGCGGTTTTATGTCCCATCAGCAAAACTAAACATGTCACTAACAAACATTAAACGTAAATAGTTAAAGACATTAGCCAGGGTATAAATCAGGGTATATAAACGTATATGCAAACATTATATTGGTGACATGCAGGGATACGGCCACAGGCACGCGCCAACTGCATGTATCAAACCAGTTTGTGATGGATTGCGCATTCAGAGGTGAGGCTCAGCTTGATGCTGCCACACCTCGCGTTTCACCCTTGTATTTTAACAGGAAATATGTAATTTCAGCAATTTAGATTATAAAAATGTTCGAAATTAGTCATAAAGATCAGTGGACAAATATTAATGTAAATTTTATGTTTTGTTTTTTTTTTGTCATGATGAGAGCCTCAACTGCCTCCGCTGACCACACGTCCCTGGGCTCCACTCACCCTTTCCTGGCACCAGGAATTACATTTACATTTACATACAGAAAATTATAAAATCATTATACTCCAAAAACTAGTATATTGTCGTGTTTTGACTTTAATATGGACAGGCTGCTCACCTAGCCGTTTAGGGGGCTGCTTGTCTGGTTGGCAGACGATCGATCTTTTGCTGCATGCTGTCATGAAAAATTTCAATTGGTCGTCATTTAATTCAAAAAGATAAAATTGAAATTTTATATTCATTACATGTAAAGTAACATTTCATTTCTTTTTTTGTTTTACTGTTGATCAGGATGGCTCACAGCTCATGAAAATCAGAAATTCCAAATCTTAAATTATTCAAACATTTCTGAACATGTGCCTGAAGTGGTGGGAAGCCCTATACACGGCACCCAGGGAACAGTTAGGGGTTAGGTGCCTTTGCTCAAGCCAGTGACCTTCCAGTGACAAGACCACTAGGCAACGGCTGGCCCCTGTATTGATGCCACTTACAACTCAACATTTATTTTATTGATTCAAACAGTAGCTAATTAAACAAGTTCAGTTTTGAAAAGACTGGCAAGGACTGGCACCAGATGAGAAATAGAACCTAGGGCCCAAAGTCCTGATACCTGGTCATTTCCTCTAAAGATCAGGGGTGTTACCCTAATGTCCTGGGTACATTTCCTAGTTTTAGTCACCTCCATTTTCACAGTTTGGTGCAGTCTCTCCTCACTGTTTAATAGCTCATGTGTGGGGACTGTAAGCGTGTATGTAAATGTTGTAAAAAGTGAATGTTGTAAACCTTAAACTACCCAACTAGACCTTAAGGATCATGGTAGACTTGTAAATGTGCAGTTACAGTGTTTGTAGTTTATAGGACACATAGCTATACATGTTTTTCTGACAGTGTGGGGAGTATTTTGAAACCCTACTGCCACCTAGTCCAAGCCTTTGGCTATAACAGAACACACAACCGTCTGTAGCTTTTAGCTAATTAGCACAGAAATTTATTTTAATTTGTAATTAGAAAAGAACATTGTAATAGAACCTCAATTACAGTAGAAACCATTGAGCTCTTGAAAGTCATTAATAACATTAATGTTAAAGTGAATTTGGAACTTTTACACACTAATGTCTTTCAATGAGAGCAGTTATTAGAAAATATTCACCAAAACTGTACATCTTCTGAACCCTGGAGCAAAAAACTAGTTTCAGATACTTTTGTATTCATTTTTTCTCATATCCATGGCAGTTTTATCTAAACAGATAAAAATGAACACAAATTCTTTCCTCTGTATATCTACAGTCTAATTCACCAATGTTTTTGACTGAAGAATTCCTGAAGGCGTACAAAAACACATTTCTCATAAAAGTCCACTGACACAATTCAGCAAAAGCCCATTGGTATGCATTTTGAGTCAGAGCTTTTCTAACTACAAGGAAATGTGTCATTTTTCTACAGCTGCAGCAGACAGAGATGAAAAATGATTAAGTATATTACATGTAGTTGCAAACTAAATTATTCAAACGCGAGTGCAAAAAAGATTTATTAGCAAAATGTACAAACTTTCAGCTGTTTTGCAATCAAACAAGAACAATTTAAACTGAACTACACAAGTAATAAAACTCAACCCAAAATGCCACATTTAATGACTCAGAATTATTCAACTCCTGAACAGAAGCTCTTATAAGAGCAAACATTTGCAAATCAGGTGTCTTAAGCAAACCTGACACAAATAATCAAGAAAAAAACATCTTTTCAGGTCTATGGATCAGATGTATGTCTGGAGACCAATAAAGTGTAGGATGAAAGAAACCCTGCCTACACTGAAACATGGTGGTGGTTCAATGATGCTCTGCGGCTGATTTGCTTCCTCTGGCACTGCAAACCTGCAGGGATTGGAGGGTGAGATGGATCTCTCAGGAAATCATAGAACACATCATGCCTTCTTTGTGGTAGTTGAAGCTTGGGCAAAAGTGGACCGTCCAACAGGACAACGATCTGGAGTCTGAAGAGTCTGGAGTGGCTGTCACAGTTGCCTGACTTGAACCTAAGAAAATATTTTGTAGGATTTGAAGATGGCAGATCACAAACCCAAGAATATTAGTGAACTGGAGCTCACTGCAGGTGGAATGGGCAAAGATTCCTCAAGAACACTGTCAGAAGATGGTTTCTGGCTATGCATCACATTTGCAACATGACAACAAAAGGCTGCTCTACTAAAAGTACTGAAAATGCTCGTCATGAATATGTAATAATTCTGAGACTGCAGTATTCATAGTAAAAGTGGCATTTTGTCTTGAATTTGGAGAAACCACTTGTTATAATCAGGGTTGTCAAATGATTTAATAAAATTAATCGTGATTAATCTCAGTATGTCATATAGTTAATCGTGATTAATCATGAGTGATTCTGCCACCCGCCACTAGGAGTCACTAGCGAGCATGAGTGAAGAGATCACTACTGACACTGCAGAGAAGCAGATATAGTGCCTTCACTGAAGTAGATTGTCTGATCTTTAATGTAAATACACTTAATAAACCAGTTTATTTCTTTACATTCTCTTTTATTATGTATTGTTATTGTTGTTTTTATTAGGGGCGTCAAAGTTAATGCAATAATAAGGCATTAACGCAATTGTAATTTAACGAGATAAGAAAAATAGTGCCATTAACGCAAATTCTGTCATCCGTAGTTCATATTGTCACTTGACCGCCCATCATTATTAAGAGTAGAGGAGTAAAGACTGGTTTATACTTTCCTCATCAAGTGCTGCACATCAAATGATGACCTAAGGCTTGTGTGTTTGCCATTTTTAAATAATCTTTATTGACATTTTTCACTATACAGTGGAACCTTGACTTACGAGTTTAATTTGTTCTGTGACAGAGCTCATAACTCAATATGCTCATATATCAAATTACATTTCAACATTAAAATGAACTGAAATGCTATGAATCTGTTCCAGCAACCCAAAAACAACAATTAATTTTATGTTTCAGAAAAATATGCTTTATAATAATATAATAATTTTAAAAATTGGTTTAATTTGAGATTGTGTTAATGCGTTATTATCGCATTAATTTCAACAGCCCTTGTCTTTTAACTTCATTCTTGTTTAACCACAAAGCTGATAAAACAGTAAAAGCAGCCAGGTTGCTCTTATTCACCTTCTCCACCTGATCATGTTCAGTACACCAGCTGTTCACCGTCCTCCTGAGCAAAATTTGATGCAGACATCAGCTGCTAACATGTCCATTTTACCAGTTTTAATGCAATCAGCTGTCTTGCAAACACAGGGTTGCCAGATTTCCAAACTCTTCCAGCTTTTTGTCTGTCAGAAACCTGCCCTACAAAAGTGGAAACTAACCAAAATCTAAAGCATCTATTCATAAACATTTGATGAAGCTTTAAAAAGTTAATTGTCTTCTAATCTTACTTTGTCATTAATTTTCTGTTCTATCTAGTACAAAATCCAGCAGAGGTTTAGGACTGCATTTTCACAAAACTGGCAACAATGTAGAAATATCACTTTTGTTGTTGATGCAATGTAGTAAGTACCAATGTGCACATAAGAGCTGATTCACAGACAGATTCGTTCACATTACAAACACATACAGGTCACTTACATTTATGACTGTGAACCTTCAAAACAGTCATATCCGATCTGAGCAAATAATCAGAATTGAGTACTGAGGTTTGTAATGTAAACGCAGCCTCAGCTATGAGTCCTTGTATAACAGCATGCAAAAGAACCCTGAAGATGAGTAGACCGATGGGCACGCTGGCACACTGCTAATGGTGAGCGGTGTGAAATGATGAAGGTGAGGGTCACCCTCATCACTATGCATTACCTTCCCCAAGGCCTCCCCGCAGTTCTGCATGTACCAATCAAGTGCAGTGCATCATAGCGAGTAAGAGAACGTTTAGCACGGGCAGTTCTGCAGATGAAAAAAGCTGTGTTTAATTAATGGGGGGCATGGAGGCCTTGTTGTCAGGAGGCAGTTAAGCTAACGATCAGAGGAAAAGTGCAACCATCTGCAATAATCCATACACTTATGTTAAGAATTCGCCGGTATGAAGGACACTAAGCTTCGCTGCTTAGTCAGTGTATTCACAATGGGGAGACACTTCATCCATAGCAAATCAATGCTGGGGCCCTTTAGGCAAACAGAGCCAGTTTAGTCAGCTACTTAATTGCACCCACTGACTACATGCAAGAAGAGAAATTAGGCCCTTGCAGGTAAATATGTTTGCTTACAGACAGACTTGGTGTATGTTTGTATAAATAAATAAATAAATAAGTCACTTTGGTGTTTAAAGTGGTGGTAACTTAAGGTGGTGGCTGCAGATGGTGTTGTACAAGGATAATTGGACTATGAATACCTGTGAGACTCAGACTGAGTAGAGGTGCTACAGAATTAGTCAGAATTGTGGATAGAAGACAAACTTGACAGGAGGTTTTGCTGCTTGTCGGTGGAAATCAATTCACGTCCAGACAAGAAATGCTTCTAGAAGTCAACGCAGGTCCTTCACAACCAATTTGTGAAAGAACCCTCCAAAAGGAACTGAAGACCATGAACATATGGAGAAGTGTGGTACACAAGAGACATTCAGCCTTTCTGAGAACTTCCTGTAAGCTGGGATTTTTACCATTGCAGGTAGACCCGTATGCCTGTACACTTAAATATACCTGCAAATTCAGCTGCTTCGTACAGACTATGGCCTTTGGCGCCCAAATGCAATTGATCCTTTTTGCCAATCATTAACATCTACTTTGTGACACATTTTCCCACAGTGAATGAGCCATTCACTGCACTGTACCACCTCTTCTCAATTTATTAATCCTATTGCACACCCCGCAGGTATTTATAAAACAATCATCCTCAAGTAACGCCATCTACAGGAGCCTGAAGTTACGACCTCCTTAAATAAAGAAGGTGACCATTTTATCCATATGTGCACAATTTATCTTTCCAGTATTGTCATCCCATTACTCCGAGTTTCTAGTATAGTCATGTGAAAGTAATGGCACATGTACATGTGAAGCTGTTCTTTGGCTTTTAATTCAATTTCCTAAGTTCACCCATGTCACTCCAGTGCTGCATTCCCTTCACTGCCTCCCTATAGCTGAACACATTAAATATAATTGCTTGCCTACAGAGCAAAAAATGGACCAACCCCTTCCTACTTAATAACACTGATCAAAACCTGTTCTATATCTCGAGCCCTCCGAGCTTCAAGTACAGCTCAGCCTGATCTACCATCCTTTAAGAGGCAGGGACTTTATGTCCTGGCACCAAGATGGTGAAAGAATTGTAAGTGGTGTCTGGATGCTTTCAGATTTATAATGTATTTCATTTGAATTCAAAGTATTACTTGCTTTAGTGCAGGTAAGTGATCGCGTGCATTAAATAAATTGTCACATGACGGATGGAACTTTCTAAAAATAAACAGATTTCAACAACAGCTGAGAGAGCCCTGCTGGTCGGATTTAGCATCGGAAAGGCTACATTAATGATGCCTGACTGCTTCATGAAGCCTCTCCACTTGTAAAATCTGAAGCAGCACACAGACTCATGTGACAGTCGAGTTGAATGGCTCTGGTTAAAGTGTGATTTCACTTTTCTTCTAAACAAAACGTGTTAAGGGAGACAGGAAGGAGGCAAAGAAGAACCGGCAGATGGAGAACTTGGCATGGGATGGGAAAAAAGTGAAGCTCAATCTGTGGAGCATCTCTCCGTTCCAGTGCAGTTAGACATGGGTCCTTGTTGAATGTGTTTGTCCCAGCGTTAGTGAAACAATCATGTTTTCATGTGTTATGGATGAGCCTCACCAACAGAGATGGTAACGAAGCTAGCATGCGTTTTTAAAAGCAAAATGCATTGCAGAACTGATTATAGACAGAAATACACAGGCAGACGAATCCTGAATTGGATCATTTTCCCCCCTATTTGCTTTCCATAGTGCAGAGCATGAAATAACCCGCTTGCTCAATTTGATCACTCTCCACTATGCCTCGCCATCCTGGGGGCTCTTTTGGACACTGTGATTGATTTTTTTTTCCAAAATATCTGCTACAAATACAAACACATACATACTTAGACAAGTGTGCTCATCCAAACAGGACAGACAGAGATAGAGGAAGAGGATGGAAGAGGAAGGCACTGTTCTGCAGGGGAGCGTTCAATTTGCCGGCTCATTTGCAGCAAGTATGTACAGGTGGAGGATACACACACACACACACACATACACACACACACACAATGGCATGGTAGGTGTGCAAGCATCTGTTTGCCAAAGTACAGTTAGTAATGTGCGCTTTCAAGGACGACGGGGTACAGCGAACAAGAAAGACTTCACACAGCTTCCTGATCCTGCCTATATTTCTGTTTGTGCGTCCTCATTCAACCAAACAAATAAAACAGTCTATATTCATGTACTGAAGACAAGATTCAGTACATGATTCAGACAGTTTCACCCTAAAGAAAGATCATTTCCATTTAAAATCGGTGCAAAGGACCCTACACACCCTGGACACTCCCTGTTCCCTCTCCCCCACCCTCTAACGAGACACAGACAATTAAAGACAAAAAGTAACAGGTTGAAACACAGCTTCTCTCCTCAGGCTGTGAAAACCATCACCCACCATCCTAACCCATACATCCTGATGACAAACATCCCCCCATTGCATATATCACTTTAATAACAATCTTAAGCACTTGTATAATTTCTTATATTATCTTTCTTAACTTGTACATTTTGTATATTGATGGTTTTTTGCACATGTACAAAATGTTTGTTTTTCACATTGCTGCCTGAGAGGATGCTATACTGCATTTCACTGTTTAACACTGTTGATAACACTGTTTTCTTAGTGACAATAAAAAAACTTATATTTAGCTACAGCTATATGATTTGTCAAAGTTACATTGGTATTCATTTGTGACTGATTAACATTATTTCCACAGTTTATATCAACATGATTTTTACCTCCAAACACTCTTCTGATTGGCTGGCAAGTGTCAATATGATGTAGATTGATGGAAAAGTTTAATCACTGTTCTATATCAATACTATGGAAACTGTGAATGGTAAGCAATGCAATCAGAGTGAATATCTTGTGATAGTGTAGTAACAACAGTCAATAACAAATGAGCAAAATTGCCAGATTTAGTGAATTTTAGATTACTCTTCATGTTTTCTGTGTATACATTTTCATATCAACGAATTCATTAAAAAAGGTAAACTGTCATGTTTTATATGCATTACACATAAAAACAAACATACAGTACCAGTCAAAAATGGTCTGCAATGTAGATTAATAC
Source organism: Crenuchus spilurus (assembly GCA_036984385.1). Classification (NCBI taxonomy): domain Eukaryota; kingdom Metazoa; phylum Chordata; class Actinopteri; order Characiformes; family Crenuchidae; genus Crenuchus; species Crenuchus spilurus. The sequence continues at coordinate 14,518 of BRDA01020013.1, forward strand.
AAAAGTCATCCAAACAATGAATAAACACATCTGTAATTATTTAGTAAACAAACAAGTGTTAAACAAACCAGAATATGTTTATATTTGACATTCTTCACAGTAGGCACCTCTTGCTTCGATGCAGCTTTCTTGGCATTTTCTCAGTCAGATTTTATGAGGTAGTCACCTGGAATGGCTTTCAGTTAACAGCTGTGTCTGGTCAAGAGTTCATGACTTGCGTTTCTTGCCCATTAATGCGTTTGAGACATCAGTTGTGTGTCTACTTTGAAGAATCTAAACATGTTTTGGTTTGTTTAACACTTTTAAGTTTAATGTGTTCATTAATAGTCTGGATGACTTCAGTATTCATTTACAATATAGGAAAAATAAAAACACCGAATGAGAAGGTGTGTCTAAAGTTTTGACTGGTACAGTATTTCAAGAATATTTTGATTATCATCATCACACACAAACTGACATTACAAGCCTTTTTTTACTTTATTGTTGATCAGTATTACAGCTCATGAAAATTATTAGAACATTTCTAGAACATTTATTTTAGAGTTTGAATAAATTACTATTCAAAAACAGTATCACAACACACAAAACAGTTTGAAATATGCCATTTTATGTGTAATGAATGCAAATATATGACAGGTTATCTGCCTGAATTAAATTATTAACTTTTTTAATGTGTATCGATAATTCAAAAAGGTAAATGTTCATATTTTATATTCATTACACTTAAAGTGACAGTTTGTCAGTTTATGCTGGGGCAGGATGAGATGGATGCAGCAGTGTCCAAAAACAAGGCTTTATTATAAAACTACAAATACTGAGGCTTTGACTTAAATATGACATAAAAGACTATGGCAATAACAAGATGTGAAGACGTACATACACTGACCATACAATGACTGACAAGGACTGTGAGACATGAGTCTAAATAGCACACATAATCAGGATGGGTATGAGACAGCAGGGCTGTTCAATAGACATGTTGTGGCTGGGGGTGAGACATGAGATGGCACATGAATGAGGTAAACAAACAAAGAGCATGTGAACAGGGACAGGGCCGAGGCTGTGGTGTTAGGTTTACACATTTAAGCCTTTTTTTTGTTTTACTGTTGATCAGCAAGATTTATAGCTCATTCAGAATTTCAGATTATTAGAATATTAATGTCAAGTTTGAGTGAATTACTATTCAGTATCAATATTAAACAAAAAGGCTTGAAATATGTTACTTTACATGTAATAAATATACAACATATAACATTTAGAATTAAATTATCAACACAAATGAATTTTTTTCCACAATATTCAAATTTTTACAGTTGCACTAGTATATATAATACATTTCTACACACCTCAAACCAAACCCAAACTTTAAGCTTAGAAATTAACAAGAAGTTGTTTCTGTTTCAAAAATAAAACCTGGAAAATAAAATGTCACCTTTTCTTGCATTTATTAGTTCTGATATTGTAGGTTATCCCAGTTCTCATTATCTTGTCTTTTCATTCAATCAGTACATTTTGTCCTAAAATTGTATGAAAACAAATACATGCAAACAAACCATTTTTTGGCATTTTGGACCGAGTTCATCTTGCTTGCCAGCATTCCCTCTGCTTTCTGACAGATGTTCTCAGTTCTCGCACTATGAGACATAGCCGGGTGCAGAGCTGCAAGGGCACGAGAAGTTCACCACTAATACCCTGAAACTCAATACTTCAAATGAAGCTTCAAGAAGAAGAACATGCAGTTCTGTGACCACAAAATCTAATATGAAGATATTACCACTGTCACAAGAAAAGCTCTTACCTTCCTTCTTTCTCTTTCTCACACCATTTGTAAACACTAGCTGCTGTTTACATCATGAGTATTCTGTGATGAATGAAACAACAAAAATAGTCCAAAATGACTTTCCTCAGTTACAATTTTCAAGAAAGGTTTTCTTACATCAGTAGGAGCGCAGACGTAAGATCCCTTGCCCACACAATGTTGATCTTTGATGTAATAATCAGAAGAACCTTGTGTCATGTTCTGCTTGTACTTGTAGATGATGAAGCAAGAAGAAGAAAAAGCAATTCTTGAAACAAATGTTAGAAATATGCTAATTTATGTGTAATGAATTCAAACTATGTTTACATTTTTTATTTTAATTATTAACACAAATGACCTTTTTCATTATATAAAAATTTTTGGATAAGCAATAAAAGCTTTTTTTTTTTATGTCAAACGTGTAATAACCCTACAATAAGACCTACAAGACATCAAACTGGAACCCTGGAACCATGAAAATGTTGTTTGAGTGTCCATGGTTCTATATATAACCATTTTCTTTACTAGAGAATCCTTTAAGAACCCAGTTCTTGTCCACACAATACGGATTTTTGGTTTAACAATCAGAAGACTGCTTGTATTGTAGACGATGATCAAGAACAACTATATACAAGAGCTGAAGGTCTCCAATGTGATGCAGTGAGTTTGAATATTTTGCATAAATAAGTATGACTCTGTCATTCTCCCAGGAGCTATGAAAAATGTTGGCTTGGAGCTCAGTCAGAGTCCATGAATGCAGTTCCAAAATACAGCTCCATGGTAGAAGAACCCAGCCAACAGCTTTGTTCTGAGCCAAAAGTTTCAGGCAAAGGGACACAGATCCACACAAAAAGGTGGACGTGCACTCCGCCCAACCCAGCATGTTCTTGACATCAGTTTCAGCATTGCAGCCCTTGTAAATGTATGATAAAGAGATGTTTGAAAGCCATTCGTCAGCGCGCTAATTCAAACTCAATAGCAGAAATAAGTCACTGGCTTTCAGACATGGGCGGTACAGCTATGATGCATGACTTGAGTCTGCAATGTTATAGATTGTTTAAGTAAGTCTACTAAAAGCAAAATTGATCTGCCATTATCAGTGTCCCTCGCTGCCAAGAGGACACACAGTCACAGACATCTTTGCACTAAGGGAGGGAATAAAAATTTGGAGGGAAAAAAAAAGGCCTGGATCGATCCAGAGACAAACTTTTTAATAAACACATATCTCCTTATGGATTACAGAGAAGCCCGGATGGTAATGGCATTCATGACCTATAAATTGCACTGGAGATGGATGAGCTGCCTCCAGGGCCTGGTGCCGACTTGGGACGAGGACGGACTGCGCTGGCAGCATCACTGAAGCTCTTATGGAAATCAGAATGATCGATCAGTATCAATACTCCACGCTGGAGTGAGGAGCCATCCATAACGCAGTGCTCTTAATGAGAAAAAGTGGGGAGTTTTGGAGAAGTTTCCGTGTGAAGGATGGGCAGAAAGGATGGCGATGGAAGAAGCAGACCAGACGCACAGAGGAGGAAAAAAAATGCTCAGACGGCAGATGACAGGACAAGGACCCAATCTAGAGTCGAAGACAAATGACCACCCCAGCCAAAAGATAATGTTATCGCCCGATGTCCTTCGCGCTGTGCATATTTCCCACACTTGACTCCTACAGCAAAACAGTAATAGTCTTATGAAAAATACTGCAGACCTGTACACTGTATGAACGCCACAGTTTGACAGGTACATAAGGGTTTTTCTTCAAAAACATTTTGTGATTATTTCACTTCTACACACAAAATAGCTTAAAAGGGAAAAATATAGATTTCCAATCTCAGACATAAAAATGCTGTTGAATGGAGGAAAACGGTGGCAATTTGATGACCAAGAATTGATCAAACCACACTAACCTCATCCATGAATAAACCTCACTCTGCTAACAGTGAAAGATGGACTGACTGTTTCTTATATACAACATACTGTAGTAATCAGTTCTCCTGAGTATTTGTTTAGAAAAATGCTACCAGCGCAATTATGTTGTTTTTATATAGCAAGCAAGAATTATTTGATTCATTCGTTTATTCTAAACTGTATATATATGCTTTGTCAACACTCAATACAGCAAACCATGTTTACAGACATTTTGTTTAATTTCACCACTGGTTTGCACTGCTGTACTCTTAATACCACCACTTAACCCACATGTATATGATCAGACAAGATATTCCAGTCCAACTTTGACTTCTTTAGAACAGTATCTATGTAGCAAATCTTGCTAACAAATGCTAGAATTGTGTCCACTAAATAGCCCAGTAATTTCTGTCAAATTACAGTATCACAGTTCATAATGTAACTCAGGAAACTGCTCAGATATTTTATTTTGATTACATGTATATTTTACTGTTGATCAGTATGACTTATACATCATGAAAATAAGAAATCCAAAATCTGAAATTATTCAAATATTTCTAAATTACTCTTCAAACATGATCAAGAATAAGAAAAGCTTCAAATATGTCACATTTTGTGTAAATACATATAAAAAACATGACAGTTAAACTTTTTTGAATTAAATTATGAACAACAAACTTTTCCAAATTTTCCAAGGGAAGTCTACAAAGAAAACCTGAGGAGTAATAAGGAGCTTGCATTTCTGCAGATTTGCTATTGGCTGTTGTTATTGTAGTTACACTATCACATGTTGCCAGCTAAATAATTGAATTAGATGACGAACACAAACTTTTTCATGATATTCTAATTTTTGAAAATGCACTAGTACACATCCTCAAAGCATCTCTCAAATCACATTCACATCTGACTAAATGTCTCACAGGCTAGTTGAGGTGGTTGAGGACACAGCATGACTTAATATGATCTTCAAAAAATAACAAATCCTCACCAGGGCAGCCAGCCTCTTCAGACTCCAGCAAGGCTGCTACAACATCTTGCATCAGATTCCTCCATTTTCATGAAGGTCATTGTGAAAATTGATTCTAGTTCAACGTTTCAACTTCTGAGTCATTCAAGATTGCAGACATGCACTGTGTCCTGAAGCTCACTGATTACTCTGTGAGAACCTACAGTAAGATCTGGATGTGGAGGGATATATTTTGATGGAAACAACTGGGCAATTTAAGTGACTACTGTGTGTTTTCTTAACCATGTTGGCTAGTGGCTCCAGTTCTCAACAAAAAGAACCAACATGAGGAGTCTACTGATTGATGTGAAGGAGTGTAAAAATGGAGTAATAGCAGGTGGATGCAGGATGTGACAAAACTTCTTACACTAACAGTAACTTGGCTGTGACTACACAACATAACATGTAGACAATACAATGACTGATGAAGGCTGCAATACATGAGGAAACATATAAACCAAACAATCACACATGAGATGGGGAACCAGGGCTGTGGAGTCACAAGACACAGGTGAGCACAATGATGACATGACGGGGCAAAAAGAGGACGGAGACATGATGTAAACATAAACAAACAGCACATGAAACTGTGACAAGGCTTCGCAACGAGTTGTTGATGCTCGTCAGGCTGGAAAAGGTTACAAAACCATCTCTAAAGAAATTGGACTTCACCAATCCACAGTCAGACAGATTGTGTACAAATGGAGGAACTTCATGACCATTGTTACCTTCCCAGGAGTGTCGACCAACAAAGATCACTCCAAGAGCAAGGCGTGTAATAGTCAGCGTTACCCCAGGGTAACTTCTAAGCATCTGAAGGTCTCTCTCACATTGGTTAATGTTAATGTTCATGAGTCCACCATCAGGACAACACTGAACAACAATGGTGTGCATGGCAGGGTTGTAAGGAGAAAGTCACTGCTCTCCAAAAAGAACATTGCTGCTCGTCTGCAGTTTGATAAAGATCACGTGGACAAGCCAGAAGACTATTGGAAGAAAATTTTGTGGACGGATGAGACCAAAACAGAACTTTTGGTTTAAATGAAAAGTGTTATGTTTGGAGAAAGGAAAACACTGCATTCCAGCATAACAACCTTTTCCCATCTGTGAAACATGGTGGTGGTAGTATCATGGTTTGGGCCTGTTTTGCTGTAGCTGGGTCAGGACAGTTTGTCATCATTGATGGAACAATGAATTCTGAATTATATCAAATATATATGTGAAATATGTCATACTGGATCATTTTCTTCAATAAATAAATCAAGTATATTTGTGTCTCATTTGTTTAAAATTGTGTTGAATCAATTCCTTTAATCTCTTTTGTACCATGAGCAAATTCCTCTGCAGAAAACAAACTGCTCATTTGCCCCAAGAGCTGCCCCGAAGACCCTCTGGCCTGTAGTGCATTTCACCAGTTTCTTTTATTTAATGACAAACCAAGTGACACCGAAATATCAAAACAGCATTCATTTTCATATCTGGAAGATAACTGTAGTATGTTCATTAGTTATAATTCCCTTCATCATTACAATACGGTGAGGAGATTTCTGGCTGTTGATTGTGTGAGTGCGGCTGGTCCGGCATCTTGAATAGCACCAGATACTGCAGCAGATGGACAGGGGCAGAGACAGTCTGGGCCAGCACAGTCTACAGCACATCCAGAGCTGCTGACAGAGAGAGGGAGCAATAGAGCACCTGGCCAATGCATAGGACCTTCTGTTGTGCTGCTGTTAATTGGCTTGACTGGGAAAACGTTTCTCGCCTCTGAACATCATCAATTTAGGACATTTGCTTAAGCAAAGCTGCTCACTCTCTACACTTAAATGAGCAATCTAATGGACAGTTAACATGAATTACAATCCAAAATATATTATATTACTGCTCAATTACAGATGATGCAGTAGTTACAGAAAAAAATTCAAGCAAGATGCAAATACTACTGCGTCTCCAAAAATTTGTGTTGTTTAAAAGTTTGTGTTTATAATGTAAAAATAAATGTCATTTAAAAAGGTAAACTCATATTTTATATTCATTACACATAAAGTGAGATATTTCAAGCCTTTAGTTTTAATGTTGATCCTGTTTGAATAGTCATTTGCTCAAATGAGATATTCTAATAATCTGAGATTCTGGATTTCTGATGTTCACGGATAATAAAAAAGGCTTGAAATGTCACTTTACATGTAAAATAAGTTTACGTTTTTGAATGAAATGAACTTTGTCATAATATTCTAATTTTTTTATTGAGCACTTCTCTAATAAAGCAATTAATAAACCTCATTAATAAGTATTTGAGAAGGTAAGTCGTCATTTTAGATAAGACACCGCAAATGGCACTTTAGGTTAGATAACATTAACTTTATTGGCCACTGTAGTGAACATTTGTCTTGGGCTTCTCATTATGCACATGTACAAAGGTTTTACAGTAACTATGTATTTATTTATTTAATGCAGAACTAACTTGTCATTCAGTGCACAGATTTAAAAAAAACAGAACTAAAAAGCATTTTTAAGGAATGCAGATTAGCAGCAGAAAATAACTGACATTTTTCATTACTGACCAATTGATCAAGAACTTCAGTGAAGGTGAAGCTACAGACATTTCTCAAATACTGTTCATTCAGTGGTCTAGTTTGTGTTTTAATGTTATTTAAACAAGCATATAAAATGACTTGAACTGGAAGCATTCAAACACCTTCAAATAACTGAAATTTGATCAGCATCCATGTGCTTGTAAGGTAGGTCTCATAGTTTGGTTTGAAAACAACAATAGCACCCAGCATTGGACCTTGGCAAACCGTGAGTCATGGCTTCTGAATCATTAAGTGATATTTCATATTTATATTAATATTTGCATGAGCAGATCTTCCTCAGTGAGTCTTCCATGTTTTGGCAGTCTATACTCACTTTAACTTCATCTACAGGCTTGTTTTTCCCTCCTTCACTCTGTTCTTGTAGTGCTCATCAGAGAGTGACCGTAATCGTTCAGCAGCCTGTGGACACACAGATAACAAATCAAACACAGTGGATGGCTCCAACGTTTGCAGCTTTAGTTTAAAACTAGAACCGTGAGGCTAAAGACCTCAGCGTAATTACTGAGGACAGGAAGTTTGCGAGGCTGGCAATCTTACAAGCTAGTGTTGTAGTACTCGAGATCAGTCTTTGTCTTTTTCAAGGTCTTGGACTCGTCTCTGACTCGAGCGCATTTTTACTCGGTCTTGTCACTATCTCGGCTTCATGTTTACTCGGCTTTGTCTGAGGACCATCTTTCTTGGTCTCGCCTCTGCACAACACTGTTGGAGCCCTGTATGAGTGACTATAGATACAATCAATGAATTAAGAGTATTTTTAATCACCCCCCCCCTGACCACACACACACACACACACACACACACACAAGCAGCACTATTGGCTATACTGATCTCGACACAAGACTGGCTGCCAGTAAAGGCTAGGCCGTCTTCTGCGCCGACATGTCCGCCACTTCATCGGTTATAAAGTTTGGATTTAATACTCACAGCGAGTTCCTCTGCAAACGTAGTCCTGGAGTTTGCACACTGAATTGTTTTTTTTGTGTGTTGTTGAAGCTATGGTAGAAAAATACTTGAATATGTAATGACTATATGGATTTGTTTGAAATTGTATGGTGCTTGAAAACACCTGGCAATGTCTTAAAAGTGCTTAAATTTAATTTTTGTGGTGGTAACTTTTTGATTTTCTTGTTATCTGTGCAGTTAAAGTCCTGTTAGACAGCTTTTTTGAATTTCTGTGTTAATAATGCACTGTTCTAAAAATAATAATAAATGTATTTATTTGAATTTTCGCCGTTGTTGATTAATTTTAGTATATTGGTTATTTAGTCCTGGCTTATTTTTTGTTTAGTACTGGTCTGGGCACAGTGTTGATGTTAGTTTATCTGTAAGTCCTCTTATTTGTTATTTTGGTTTTGACCCGGTCACCTCAGTGTCCATTGGTCTTGGCCTTGTCACGGTCTCGACCCCTAAATGACTTGGTCTTGGTCTTGGACTCAACTCCACAAAGTCTTGGTCTTGTCTCGGTCTCAGTCCCCTGTGGTCTCGGGAAGGTCTTGGACTCGGACAGTGCAGTCTTGACTACAACACTATTACAAGCTTCTGCTATTTTGTTTACACTGTTGCAAATGGTCCTGTACAGCAGGTGGTGCTGTAACATTTTATGATAAGTTTCATGACTACCAGAAAACAACTATAGCACAGTACTAACTATAGCATTGTGCAACCAAATGCTACAAGATGAAGAGGGAGAACATGAACTGTTTTTGCTGTTCTGCTTTTACAAAAAGGAGAAAAACACAAGACCTTTAAAAAGATCAAGGGTTGAGGATGGCAAGGATGTTTCATGCCACGCCTCCTTTTGTAATGACCAATCACAGGCTTTGGTGTGTAGTGTCATGGCTAATGGAGCTGCCATGTTCCCGATATGATGAGCAAAGCCTCCAGAATTACATCATATTGTTTGCTGAAGCCATGCAAACGTAGTCTCCACAAGAAGTATTAACCTCCAGGAGTTGGTGCTCCAGCTGGTGGGAGATTAACTTTGCAAAATTTTACCCTAGAAACAAAATTAAACATACCCCGACACCTTAAGGGGTCTGCTTTTCAAACATATATAGCTTGAATCAAAATATATTTTTAGATATTTTGTATACGTTTTTCAGCATTTTATTTTCCGCCCACTCAGGTGATCTGTCATTCATAAGATAATGACATGGTAATTCAAGACTTTCAATCAGAGGATTGGCAGCTGTGGAATGTGTGAAAACCCCAAACAAACAAACAGCTCTTTGGGCGGCACGGTGGCTTAGTGGTTAGCACGTTCGCCTCTCAGCACTGAGGTCTTGGGTTCGAGTCCGCATCTGAGCGGAGTTTCCATGTTCTCCCCGTGTCCGCGTGGGTTTCCTCCGGGGTCTCCGGTTTCCTCCCACAGTCCAAAAAACATGGAGATCAGGTGAATTGGCTACTCTAAAAATTACCCTGGTGTGTATGAATGTGTATGTCTGTGTATGAATGTGTGTATGTATGTATGTATGTATGCCCAGATATGGTTGGCACTCTGTCCTGGGTGATCCCCCTAGTGCTCGATACAGTCCTCCAGGTGGACGGTCGCTTCCGGTTGAGAGTACGCTGTGCGCGATTAGGCTGCCGCTTCTCACCGGTGTTTGTGGTTGAGTGTGTGTAAATGGAGTGTGTTGATTGTAAAGCGTCCTTGGGTATCTAGAAAGGCGCTATATAAGTGTAACGTTCCTTCCTTCCTTCCTCTCACCTGAACAAAGACCTCTCACCTTTAGTGTTCAAGTGTTTAGTGTCAACTCACATTTGGTAAGCTTTAGAAATAAAACCACATACAATCTCTAAAAACTGTAATGATCAGTGTGTAGCCAACACCTCTGTTTATTCAGTTCTGAACTCAAAAATCTTGGCTAGAAATGTTTAGAGTGTTTTTCACAATGTATCAGCACATCTGAAAACAGGTTTTTGGAAAGTCTAAGTTTAGAGCAGATTTAATTAGAATAAAGATTTATGACTCTTTTACTGTTTTGACACTTTTGTTGCTGAGTTTGTGCAACACTTTGGAATAAAATAATTATAGATAGGTGTAATTTGTAAAAAGTTGAGGCATGTCAGACTACATCAGAGTGTCTGAAATACCATCAGACTCCAGAGGGTTTTGCTAATAAACCCTAGAGTTTAATAGTCACCTAAAAAAATCTAGCTGTTTCTACAAATATACGTCACCAAAACCTGCTTAAACTGCATCCAGATCTATATTAAGGTCTCAGAAACTAGTTGACTTACCATGAACTATAAAAATGAACAAAACCTCATCACTTCAGACAGCAGCAGGACTTGCAGAAGACTGGTCTTGGATTAGATCTTCATGACAGCTAAACTGATTCTGGATCAGCGAATCTTGATCTGAGCTGTTGCTCAGTCACCCAAGTGTTCATTATTTTAAATCATACTGTGTACTAAACCACATCAACTTGCCTGTGTGACCTTAACTACGACCTTGATGCAGTTTGAGCAGGTTTAGAGATTTTGGCAATATGTTCTAGGATAATTAGGTGTTTTTTTGTCCATTTTTATCCCCTTCCCAATGTAGAAGTAGTAGCCAATTAAACCAGTAGCCAATTAACCCATCCCATCCACTAGGGGGCTCTCCTCATCTCTTTGTCTCTGACTCTAGGAGGGTGAAGAGGAGCACAAGCCTCCTCCGCTGCGTGTGATGCAGGCACCACCTCTTTTCAAACTACAGCTGATACACCGTCACTGGGGAGCCAATATGCTCGGAGGAAAGCGCAGGATTCCCAGCTCTGAATGGACCAATCAGTAGACGCCTGAGCCAGCAGACATTGCAATGTGTGAGACAGAGCACCGTCTACCCACCCAGAGAGAGCACTGCTCTCTTGGGCCCCGGCTGTCGATGACAAACAGCATGACGACATTCGAACTCGCGATCTTCTGGTCCTAGTGTCAGCGTCTTAGACTGCTGAGCCACTCAGGGCCCTAGTTCTAGTGTTTGTTAACAATGTTATCCTAGGTGCTCCAGTTCTGTAAATATGATTTCTGGATGAGCCATTAGATCCAATCAAACATGCAACTCTCAAAGACAATAAAGTGGGAAGAACATTCAAGTTCTTCCTCCGCATTCGTCCCTGAGGTTATTGTTATGACTACAGAGAAGAAAATGCAAACTCCTCTAACCACACAGTAACGTCACCACATAACAAAACACATACATCGCCCAGGGCCGTGACTGGCTGCATGGGATTCACTTTGAGCAAGCAGCAGGGGTGGGCTTTGATGTCTGACAAGAGTGAAGTTAGTGTCTCTTCTCTCTCTGTCTCTCTCTCAAGAAGAGTGATTAAACATTCTAGCACCCGTCATTTCCCCATCCAATTTCTTTGCTGCGTCACACTGCTTAATTCCTATGCCACCGCTGCTCTGGCACAATTTGATAGCGGCCAGCGCTGAAGCTAACAGAGGTCAGTCTCATAAGCACCGGCAGATGGGCTCTCCATGGGTCTGCCGCATTCACTAAGCCATAATAAATGTTACAGCACATTAAATCACCCTAGAGGCGCGCCACCATGTTCAGAACCCAAACCATTCAATCAAGAAATCTCAGCTCAGAAAGATAAAATGCAGCCGCTGTATTACATTTAACATCTCTGCTAGGATCCCCATAAGGCCCAGCTATAACAATCATAGTTACATGCACAGATGCCTTTTGGAGCCCAACTCATCTTTCAGGACGGTGCCAAGTTCAGACTCAGCAAATAACAGGGTCCACTTTACTACAGTCCACAATGGTATGTTTGAAACCGTATTCAGGGACTTATTCTGTGATGATATGAAAAGCTTCTGGATTGGGAGTTTCATCCAGAGGGCCAGAAGTTAAGAGGTGATAGATAAGTAAATGTATGTTGTCTCTATGGTGGACGAGTATTCAGGATTTGGTGCTCTCACAGCCTGGATTTGATTCCTGGCCAGGGTACTAACTGCTTACTCAGGGGGGGCAGCCCTCAAGGTTATGGAACTGACCTCAAATGAGTTTGACAAAACAGAGACTGGAAGGAAGGTCGCCAATTTGTTCCCCTGAACCAACAACTGAAGTGCCCTTGAACAAGGCACATAACCCCCAACTGCTCCCCGGGAGTCACAAATAAGGCTGCAAACTGCGTTAACTGATCCCTAATGATGTTTGTTCATTAGTTTGTGTTTCATTGCATGGATGGGTTAAATGTGGAGGTGTGCAAGCACACTGGTCAAGGTTAAAGACTTTCTGACGAGGGCCGAGTTGATAGATGGACTAATGTGTAGTAAGTTCTGGAATGGATGATTGGTATGAAGATGATTTCCTGGTTTCTGTTGTTGATGCTGGACTGGATTGAGTGGTTGTGTTGGGTATTTGATGTTAGCTTAGGCTGATTATGAAGATTAATCTTAGATCACATTATTCCATATTCGATATAACCCATATACACATAACCCATATACGATACAGCCACCGCCTCTTTTCAAACAAACGCTGATACACCGTCACTGGGGAGCCAACGTGCTCAGAGGAAAGTGCAGGAATCCCAGCTCCAAATGGACCAATCAGTAGATGCCTGAGCCAACAGACATTGCAATGTGTGAGTGATGGGGAGAGAGAGCGCCATCTACTCGCCCAGAGAGAGCACTGCCAATTTTTGCTCTCTTGGGCCCCAGCTGTTGATGACAAACTCATGATCCTCTGGTCATAGTGTCAGCGTCTTAGCCTGCTGAGCCACTCTGGGCTCTTTTGGTTGAGCTAGTTAAGTGAACCGGCTCATGTTGTTTCAGGTTGTTGCTGTGATTGGTTGTGATGGACTGGATTGTGTGGTTGGAATTTTGTTGTGGTTTTGGGTTAGATGGTTGATGTGGGGCTGCTGGACGGTGTGATTATCACAGTGAGATACTAGTGCACTGATGTGACGGACTAGTGCTGACAGCTGGTGGACTGACAGTGTCCGGACGGCACTAATTTGATCAAGCTATCAATCAACACATCCAGATGGACATCAATCAAACACTGGCTCTGGAACAAGCCAATCACAATGAGGGATGTGATGAAGAATGAGAGATGGAGGACTAAATCCAGGTCTGTCACAGACAAGGCAGGGTGACGTAACATGGACATGTGTCTGACCATAGTGGTCAGTTAGCAGGGCTGAGGGTAAGATGACTGGCCATATTAAAGTACAATGTGCTGAAATCGAGCCTTCTTGTGTCCTGGCAACCTGCTTCAGAAAGAGCTTGTGAAAAAAGATCACTTAACACTTAAGATTAATGGTTTGCCTTGCAATTATCATACCAGACTGTGAAAATCCTGCTTTTGAGCCACTTAAGATACGTTTCTGTGCTATTTCCAAAGTATTGTAAAACTCCAGAGGGTGTAAATGGTGACGTTAGCTCAGGACTGTTCAAAATGATGGTAAATAGTCCATTATTTTCCAGCATAAGAGCGAGTGACGGAGAGATATAGCAGATTCTGTGAACAGCAAAAGACAGAAAACAGCTCTAAATAGGAATACTCCAAAGTTGAATATGATGCAATGAGAAAGACACAACTTCATGGAGCGTGCCCAACATATTATATTATTCTCAGAACTTTCAACAGAACACTCAAACTACCATACTGCCCAACTGCTGAGTCCACTCTATGGCCCTGGCACAGAGAGCTATACAGGATCTATAATCTGTACAGGGATGGACGTAGGAGGACTGACCTGTTCTGGAGTAAGGTCCCGCTGTTCCTGTGCCAGCATCTCGTACCCCACCATGAACTTGCGGACAGTAGCGGACCGAAGGAGGGGAGGGTAGTAGTGTGCATGCAGCTGCCAGTGGCTCATGTCTTCCTTCAGGTAGTTTCCTGTTGGCGCTCCTAAAGAACACAGAAGAGCTAACATTAATGCTGAGCAAAGTGAAATACAATCTAATGTAAAATCTCAAGTTAAGAGATGAAATCCGACACTGGTTATACATGAATGCCCAGTCATATCAGGATATGACCACTATAACCATGTACCAAGCTTACTTATACTGCAGTTTTACAGACACTAGTCACAAAGTGTCTTACAACTGGACCTTCAATGGGAAGCCAATGAAGTGGTTTTAATATAGAGGTGATATGAGACCATTTGCTTGACCTTTTAAACAGTGGAAGTGTCTACTGACATAACGGTGATCCCTGACAATTTCAGTAAACTGCTCCACTACGGAACGTCAATTGATCTGAGTCATCATTCTACTCTGGCATCAAATCAGTGGGGCACCACTGTTATGCCATTGGAAGGCTCAATGTATGAGAAGTCCATTCTCTGCACATCTTCACCACAGGATATCCCATGAAATTTTTTACCAAGTTGTTTAAAAAATGCTAACACCCTTAACTCGGTGCCCTGTTATCATGCATTTTTGACATCATTCAAATCATGTCCATGACAATCATTTTTCACTCTGCTACACTGACTAGTGTGCTCACATATATACACTCTATGTGGCACTCCAGTGAGTTCCAAACCAGGGGTGATCATAATATTCTATTACTGTGTGATGCTGGCAACTCAGCTGCTGTTGACGGTGCAACTTACTACCACATCAAATATTTACTCTATGAGTGAAGTCTGTTGTGTGTTCACCAAATGAAGTAATATGTGGGTAATAACCTCAATCTGGCTTGGTAAGCAGACATAAGGGAACTATTAATAATCCTGACATGAAGAAATTTTTAAAAATGAGTCAGCTTCATTTGCTATGCATCTACAGTGTCAATCAAATGCAAATGGTACAGCTAAAGTGTAGAGGGCCAGATCAAAGCTGACACACTAAGAACAATCCATTCCACCAGGGCCCAGCAAGAGCCTTAATTATCAACACTGCAACTGGAACAGCGTCTGCAAACGTCTGGATGCCAGTGGCATGCGAGAAATCTCTTGTAAGGTTTCATGGTGCATATTAAGTTATAAAATGGCTGTGAGAACCAGTGGTTTGGCCCCAGTCCCAGCTCGCTTATCCCCATAATAATGAATGAAAAGCGTATCATGCAAGTTAAATCTGATTCATCCTGTCTGCTGCAATAAAAAGGCCGTTAATTTCCTCCACTGACATTCTCTCTATGGCCACGCTAGCTCGGTTCCGGGGGTGTTATTGGGTTTGGGGCGCACTGTTATCCCCTCACTACACACACACACCCACACTCTTTGGCTAAGACAGCACGTCTCGACTTTCCCATCTCCACTGTTGACCTTACTTGGTTTGCATTTGACTTTTGTTACCAAAGTGCTACTTTCTGTACTATGTGAAATTATGGGGAGACAGCTGGACGTTGGCCATCTTAATTCATGCCAGAGAAAATAATTTAAAGCTTAGCTCCACAAATACAGCGCCTACAGTAAATAATGGCTGGAACCGCAATAACATTTAACACAATGGCCAAGCATAGCAAGTGAGTTGATCCAGGATCAAGAAGCCAATACACACTGTTTAAGCATGGTAGTGATGACCTCATCCTAATATAATTAGAAACAATGTATTAATTTTCTCATACAAAAGGGTCATGAACCGCAACTAAGCAGGCCTGGCCTGAAGTCTTAAGCTGTGCACTTGGACAGCCATCATAATTAGCACAGTAGAATGTTAATCAACATGAACCTTCTGTTAGTACATCGAGCAGTGCCAAAGCAGCTGCTGGTTAAATACATAAAACCTATAAACCTTTTCTCGTTATGTAACCCAACAGCGACAAAGGTTATATTAGCCAACATGACAGTGAACCAACACATCACAAATCTACAACCTCTTGTCTAAAGGACACATTTTGTTTTAATGTTGATTGGTATTACTATACTATCCAGAATCCACTGTTACTCAGTGGTGCAAAGTCTTCTTTTCAGATGAAAGTCAGTTTTGCATTTAATCTGTGAATCAATGTTCAAGAGTCTGGAGGAAGAGCGGAGAGACAGAATTTAAGGTGTCTGAAGTCCAGTGTGAAGTTTCTGCAGTCTGTGATGGTTTGAAGTGCCATGTCATCTGCTGGTGTTGGTCCACTGTGTTTTAACAAGTTCAAAGTCAATGCAAACATCTAGCAGGAGATTTTAGAGCATTTCATGCTTCCATCTGCTCATAAGCTTTCTGCAGATGCTGATTTCATTTGCCAGCAGAACTTGGTACCTGCCCACAGTGTCAAAACTACTACTATTACTACAATACTGCCATTATATTTCTATGCTTGATTGTCCAAAAGGCTTGGGATATGTTACTTTATGTGTAATGAATATAAAATAAGACAGTTTACCTTTTTGAATTTTTACAATATTAAAATTTTTGAAGTATGACACAAATGTTTTGATGCATAACACTTTACAACAAATATTGCACAGCAATGTTTTAATTTGGCTTGTAAGATGATACTATAAGCATACATTGTGTGATTGGTTGGCAATACAAAATGAGACAACTTTTATTTCTTAAACTTTCAGCACATTTTTAAGAAAAAATGATAACAATGGATCAACACTCATACTGATTGGTCATTTTATCTTCTAATGATTTACAAGTAATCTGGTTGACAGAGTAGCTGTGAATATTGTAAATCTCAGATTAGGCCTGTAAGAGTTACTTCCATTAAGAAAGTAACACCAGATTCAATCATGGTGGTTAACTTTACATAGAGCAAATGTTAAAGGATGCTTCCACCACAGCTCATGACAGCAAAAGTGCAGCTCTACATTTTTACAAATCTACAAACAATTATTTCAGTTGGGGGATGGTGGACTTGAACATAAATTAAATTATTATTAATAATAATAATATGTTCAATTTATATACCGCCTTTCACAAACCCAAGGACGCTTTACAATTATACAACCCTAGTCAAAAACAAAAAGAAAAGTTTTTAACTGAGTCTTAAATAAAGACAGAACAGTCATGAAGATATTAATTATTAATAGATGTTATTTGTAATATTGTATTAATTATGACTAATTGCTATTAACAATACTAATAATAACTATTAATTGTTGTTTAATAATAAAATAATAAAATAATTTAAATGATTAATAAAATTGATTATTAAATATTTATAAATTATTAAATGGAACATTTAAGAGTGAAACTCTTTCATTTCACTGTGTTCTCTAGTACTTCCTGTAGTTTTCTATTGTTACTGTTAAGTTCATTGTTCCCTTTGTGGTATGCCTGAATGTAAAGCATGTAGCATAAAATTATCACCCAATTCTGTGTTTCCCCTTGTTAGTCAACTTTATTCCAACTCATTACCACCAATTGTACACTTTTTGGAATGTATGGTTAATAGACCTCATTTACATAAAATTATACCTCATTTTTGAATAAAAAATAAGCAGTTAACTCGGGTCAATTTGGCCCAAAGACTACAGAAGGGTTAACTATTAACATTTCAACAAAAACTGCCTATTGAAAAAGTGCAGGGGACATGCTCCCCCCCCCCCAACTCACCCCGCCTACAATTACTTCTGCGATACCAAGAGTTCCAATGAATTCTAAACACATCTATCAGCATGGCATAATGTACAATATAATTTCACATGCTTCAAAGTCTTCTTTTATGGAGTTGTGACACCATAAATAATACATAAACAGAGTTGCCTTACTCCGGCACTGTGGACATGCCTTTATTCAATTAATGTCTTCCTTGTTCTCGTCCACAAAAACACACCATGCTCACTCATTTGGAAAAGTAGGAAGCTATCTTCTAATTGACTGGGTGGCCACGGACACCTGAAGCAGAATGATGTGAGCAACAAAAGCTGGAACCCAGGTGTTAAAAACTTTTGCTCGTCATTGACCGCTAATTTGCGAGGTGCTTTTTGAGTAATGTGTTCCTGTGGCATTATTCACTGTTCATCCTGTTTCCCGGCTAAATAAATGAATTCATAAAAAGGGCCTCCATGTCTCAATGTCCTGATTAAATTATTCAATGTGAAATGCATTTCATTACTTGGCGAAAGAGCGGAGCTGGGGTTTGTTATATAAGCCTGGAGACGAGGGCTGAATTGCAGATTGTGTGGTTCATATTAGGTCCCCAGAGTGAGTCTGAACAGCCTGGGGCTACAGAATCTAAAACCTGGTCAAGATGCTACAGCAGCCTGGCTCCACTCAGAGCAGCCAGCTCTCACTCACACGCATAGTCCCGTGTCTTTTTTCTATTACGCTGCCTTTAATTGTGGACGTATGCCAATTTAGCCATAGAGGCCTTGCTCAGTTAAAGGAGCTGTACGTGATTCTGGAGAACGACTGCAAAACAAACACATTGCTCCCTTCAGTGCTCCTTCAGAAGCTCCACCCCAAAATTCATTGTCAAGATAACAATACTAATAAGTCAATGTTCCCGGCTTATCAAGCAGGAATACAGCAACACCCTCATCTCTTTCCATGCCTTTCAGCATTCAGAATCCTCTCCACTTTCCAAAGTCCTCATCAATGTTTACATGAGTCTTCACTCTTGCCCCGCCCTTTCCCCATCTCATGCACAAGCACCATCACGTCCTGTTGCTGACTGGCTGCAATAGTGTTGTTTGTCGGTCCAAGTCACTTTGCTTGGTTCCCACTTACAGAGCCTGGGCTGAGAACAAACACTAGACCTTTTCCAGCATGAAAACAGACCAGAGAGCTAGTGAACTATGAGGTACAGGTCTGCGCGGGACTGGTTTTATAAAACCCGCCCACCACATACACATTTCCGCCGCTCTCGTCTTAACATGACTCAGATTCATTATACAGAGTGCTTGAAATTTACTTACATATTTATTAGAACAGCAAAATATTATTTAGGTTATAATGAACAATTATTAGGGCAGCATAGAGGGGCAGTGGACAGCGCTGTCCCATTTCTTCCCACAAACACATGCTGTCATGTGATTTGGAGATGCTGAAATAGCACTCTCTGAGGATCTTAAAAGACAAATTGTTGCACTACATGAAGATGTAGCTATAAGAAGATTGCCAACACTCTGCAACTGAGCTGCAGCACAGTGGCCAAGATCATCCAGTGCTTTAAAAGAGCAGGGTCCACTCAGAACAGACCTCACATTGGTCATCCAAAGAAGCTGAGTGAACGTGCTCAGCGTCACATCAAAATGCTGTCTTTGAAAGATAGATGCATGAGTGCTGTCAGCACTGCTACAGAGATTGAAGAGGTGGGGGGTCAGCCTGTCAGTGCTCAGACCATACCCACACACTACATCAAATTGGTCTGTATGGCTGTCACCCCAGAAGGAAGACTCTTCTGAAGTCTGTACACAAGAAAGCCTGCAAACAGTTTGCTGAAGACTTGTCAACAAAGGACATGGATTACTGGAACGATGTCCTATGGTCCGATGAGACCAAGATTAATTTTAGTTCAGATGGTCTCAAGCAATCAGGTGAGGAGTACAAAGCTAAGTGGGTCATGTCTATAGTCAAGCATGGTGGTGGGAATACCATGGTCTGGGGCTGCATGAATGCAGCAGGTGTTGGGGAGTTGAACTCCGATATGTACTGTGAAATAATGAAGCAGAGCATGATCCCCTCCCTCCGGAAACTGGGTCGCAGAGCAGTGTTCCAGCATGATAATGACCCCAAACACACCTCTAAGACGACTACTGCTTTACTGTGGAGGCTGAGGGTAAAGATGATGGACTGGCCAAGCATGTCTCCAGACCTAAACCCAATAGAACATCTTTGGGGCATCCTCAAGCAGAAAGTGGAGGAGCACAAAGTCTCGAATATCCGCCAGCTCCATGATGTCGTCATGGAGGAGTGGAAAAGCATTCCAGTGGCAACCTGCAAAGCTCTGGTAAACTCCATGCCCAGGAGAGTTAAGGCAGTTCTGGAAAATAAAGGTGGCCACACAAAATATAGACACTACAGGAACTTTCACTAAGGGGTGTACTCACTTTTGTTGTTGGTGGTTTAGACATTAATGGCTGTATAGAATGGTTTTACAGATGGTGGTCCAATTTTAGACAAAAGCTGTAGGAGAAACCTGCTAGGCCAATATCACCAACATTGAGGCCATCTTAAATGCCACCATCTGGGATTCAACTAACAAATGGAAGGGTAGGTATGTGACATAAAACTGGTAGAGATTTGAACCAAAGAACAGTGGTGTACATCATGTCAACATAACTTGTTAAACCAGTGATGTTGTAAAACCAGAAAATTGACCATAAGGGCTTTTTAAGAGTTTGATATGCTGTCCACCGTGTTGGAGTGTTAAGACCATCCATTTCACCCATTTCTAGTGAGCTTGGATTAAAATATGTCTGAATGCTATCGCAAGCATTAAAAATGTTGTCTTTTAGATGAACAGCATTCTCTGTCTTCACAGAGTAAACAAGTTCTTCTGGTCCTCTCACGCACTAAATTACAGGAACACATAACCCTCATTTTAAAACACCTGTACATTACCGTATAGAGCATAAAATACTCATCCTGGTATTTGAGGCCCTGCACGGTCTAGCACCTTCTAACCTTTCTGATCTTCTTCATAGGGACACACCCTCATGCTCCCTCAGGTCCTCTGAAACTCATCTCTCTGTTCCAAATTCTTGACTGCACAGTTTTGGAGATATAACTTTTAGTGTGGCAGGTCCTAAACTCTCCATATGCCCACCACGGTCACCTGATTTAACCCCTTTGGATGTGTGGGCTCATGTCAAGGCACTTGTTTAGTCTGATATAAAGCATGTCACTGATTTTCTGGTGAAATTCTCTGCCAGTTTGATGCACCACACACCTACCTTCCCATTTGTAAAACTGAATTTGAATCCAAAACGGTGCCATTCAAGATGCCAAGTTGATGACATGGCCTGACATGTTGCCTCCACAGCTTATGTGTAAAACTGGATCACCATCTGCCAAAGCATTTTCATTTTATATGAGTGTTTCCTCATATTCTGTATAATATAAAATATTTTTATTTATCTCAGAAGAGCACAGCAGTGATATTTCTTGTTTGTGCAAAATTCATCTCCTGAAAATGGTCCTTAAAGCATTTTGGAAAGAAACCCTTCAAATGTACACTTACACTTGCCCAGGTCTGCCAGTTTGCCCTAAAATTTCACCCGCAACAGTTGTCAGAAGGTGAAATTGGTTGAAGTTGCTCATTAGCCACGAATGTGTTCCTGTGCTAACGCACAACAGGGCTGGGAGTTAATTAGCTCACTACCTCCCCAGATCATCAGGAAGCCTCTGCTCCATCGGTGACAAAAACAAAACAACTTTCTTTTCTGCTCAAAATTAATGAGCTCCATTGAAATACATAAAAAAACAAGGTCTTTTTCACAAGAGGCGACGCGTAATGACGTCCTTTATTAATTGCAACTTTCATAGCCCTTCAATGAGTGAACGAAACTGGCTTTTCCCCCCTCACACCAATTAAAAGACTAGGAAATGGATGGTAATTGTTGGGTGTCAGAAAAGGGGAAGATATGAAGAGGCTTTGAGGATAAAGGGCAAAATGTGAAGTGTAAAGAATGACTCTCGGAAGGGCAGACAGCAGGAGAGGAGTCGACACTCGCAGAAAAGAGCCACAGCTTTTAGAACAATAGTGTTAGAAATGGAAAAAGGAAGTCTGCTCCAAGCACTGTAAATGAAGCTTTGTACTCTTTGCCAGTGATGGGACCCTCTTGCTGGGTGATCACGCTGACCGCAGGAAGCTATGTAAGGAACAACTGTTTCTATTTTCAATTCCAAACTTTTCTCTTCATTGTTTGAGTGAGAGACAGAAGACGGCTACACAAAATATCATTAATGTGTACTGTTATATTCATACTGTTCCACTGAAGTCACAGAAAGCTACAATATGCACTTTAAAAGACACTAGTCAATCTAAAATCACTGCTACACTTATCTCAGGTGTAGTCAATCAGCTAAGACATGTTGGGAGGCCAACTTTTGTTGCTTTGGGTCAGAACTCAATGATCTCAGAAAACACAGTAAGTAGTCTAGTAAAGGGCGGCACGGTGGCTTAGTGGTTAGCACGTTCGCCTCTCAGCGCTGAGGTCTTGGGTTCGAGTCCACATCTGAGCGGAGTTTCCATGTTCTCCCCGTGTCTGCGTTGGTTTCCTCCGGGGTCTCCGGTTTCCTCCCACAGTCCAAAAACATGGAGTTCAGGTGAATTGGCTACTCTAAAAATGTCCGTGTGTATGTGTATGTATGTGTGTGCATGTGTATTCACCCAGTGATGGACTGGCGCCCTGTCCTGGGCTTAGTTGAACAGTATAATGCCCAGCCCTGCGCCCAGTGAGGGGGTAGGGGACTAACCGCGACCCTGATAAGGATTAAGTGGGTGTGATAATGAATGAATGAATAGTCTAGTAAATAAAGTAATTAAAGAATAGAGTAACTAGTAATTAGAAAGCTTAAATTAGACCTAGATATTATTGTTTTTGACAGAAATGATCAGGCTATATAGGTGACTACTAAGTTCTAGAGTTAGCAGCATTAGCCTTGCAGCTTTGGATGGATAGGATGGTTGGATGGATCCTAGAGGGAGTCCAGCAGCAAAGTACAATAAAGAGCCAAACAAAAGCAAAGTATTATACAGATGTCTACATCAATTGTGGGTGGCACGGTTGCTTAGTGGTTTAGCATGTTCACCTCTCAGCGTTGAGGTCTTAGGTTCGAGTCCCCATCTGAGCAGAGTTTCCATGTTCTCCCCGTGTCTGTGTGGGTTTCCTCCGGCAGTCCAAAAACCTGGAGATGAGGTGAATTGGCTACTCTAAAAAATGACCCTGGTGTGTGTATGAATGTGTATGCCTTTGTATGTATGTGTGTTTGCCCAGATATGGTTGGCACTCTGTCCTGGGTGATCCCCCTAGTGCTTGATGCAGTCCTCCAGGTGGACGGTCGCTTCCGGTTGAGCGTACTGGCTATCGCTTCTTGCAGGTGTGTGTGGTTGAGTGTGTCAATTGTGAAACGTCCTTGGGTATCAAGAAAGGCGCTATATAAGTGTAACAATAATAATCAGTTTAGCTCTAAACTAAAAAATGGACTCCATGCATGTCTAGATAGGTGTTTTTTTCAGGTGAATGAATCAAGGTGACCATGCAAAGGTTTTAGTTAAAATAATGCTGGTCAGTGTTTACACTATATGTCCAAAATGCACACACACAGCTTGTCTGTACCCGATAGATTAGAATGTCTGGAGCAGATAAACATGAACCTGCTGGCACCATATCTAATGCCATGTGGGCTAGAGGGGGTATAAAACCCCCAGCATTGAGCTGTGGAGCAGTGGCACTGTATTCTCTGGAATGGTGGAGCCCTATTCAGTGAGCGGAGGATGAGGTGAGGTGGTGATCATCCAACATCGTGACCTCACTGCCTGCTCTTGTCAATAAAGGCAATCAAATCCTCACTAGTAGAAAGCCTTCCCTGGACAGTAGAGACAGTTACTTCAACAATAGCAGGATAAACTCTTTTTAAAACACTTGATTTCAGAAGAAACAAGGAATGAGCAGGTGTCCCAATGCCCATATGATGTATTAATGACTCACAATTGTATTTTTAATGCATTACAAACGCAAACATCAAAATGTTGCCATATAATTGCAACAGAGCTTGAGCAATATGACAATTCTGTGTTCAGTATGTATACTGATCCTATGGAGATACGTTCATAGCTCAAAAATTAAAATTCCAGCAGAACAACATTTGCTGTGGCTAAATATTAGTATTTTGTCCACATCATGCAGCAAATACTGAATCCTGACTAAGCTTTCTAGACATCCGCTAACCATATTCACGATCTCCTCTCGGACAGAAGGATGGAGGACAAGCCACAGGTAGCCGCAGGAAGCCAGACAAGCAGGGTTTCCAAATGAGCCCAACTGGAGAAGTGAACAGCATGTCATGGCTAACCTCTCCCGCAGTCCTGCGATCAACAGAGGTAAGAGAGCTGCTGCTGCTGTTGAAAACCAGAGCTTCTCTCCTCTTTTGCCCGTCTGCAGATGTATAAGTGAAAACAAATAAGACAAATAAATTGACTGCTTCTCTTTGTGCCTTCAAGGCAAGCGGCAATCCCGACTTCTTCTCCTTATTAGTCTTCCACTGGAGGTCAATTACCCAGACATATTGAGAAAATAACTTCTGCTTTAACTTTCCTGAGTGTGGCCCGGCTTTGTAAACAGAGGCCTAATGAAAATAATTCATGCCCATCTTGATCTGCAGCTCAGCAGCAGCTAGTTGTAAGCTCCCCACGTCTCTCTACGGCTGGTCAAGAACACCCACGGCTGGGCTAGCAGTGAAGCAGACTTTAGAGGTTTGGGATGTCTTGATTTTTAGCGGCTCTTCGTTATGCATGACATAGCCTAACAAATTGTGTTGTATGCCTGGAAATCCAAGTCAACTCATAGAAACCAACCAGCTAACAAAGTGTCATGTGCTGTTACTAAAGGAGCATATATAATATGCATTCTGTTAGATATTTATAGTATATTAAGCTACTTAGGAAGGGAACTTCATTATTGTGAAATAGTAGCACTGATGTTTCATGATTGCAAGAACAAAGCCAAAGACTAAACTGTGGATGCATGTCATCGGAACATAGTGAGACTCAATCTCTTCAATTTCCAAAAGTTCATTTGATCATATGGTACCATCAAAGTCACTTTATTTCCCTGATCCACTGTTGGGTTTCCACTCCAATCATGATGAAATGCAATTTTGGCCACCAAACATTTTTGAGCCAAAAATAGCAGAAAAAAATTTTAACTGAAAAATTAAATAAATTCAAGAAAAAAAACTAATCTCTTACACACATGTGAAAATATACACTAGGAGGCACTGAGCACACTCACCCAGAGGGGTGGGCAACCCTATTCATGGCACCCAAAGGGAAGTTAAAGGTTGGGTGCCTTGCTCAAGGACACTTCAGTCATTTCCTGTCAGTTCAGGGGATCAAACTGGCAACCTTCTTGGCACAAGACTGGTTCCTTAACCACCAGATTGCATCCGTTTTAAATTCACGTTAAATACTAATATTTAACACAAAAATGGGAGAAAAATGTCTTTTGTTTCCTGTTGTAGTTTCAGAATGTGATGAACTACAGTTTTGGTCATCGGTGCACCCCAAGTACAAATTACATCATGATATAAATACAGTGGTAACCCTACTTACGAGTTTAATCTGTGCAGGAGCCGAGCTCGTTAGCTGGTTTGCTCGTTAGCTGGATGCATTTTCCCCATAAGAATACATGTAAAACTGATTAATCCGTGTCAGCCGGCCGATATACAGTATACTTTAATATGCTAAATAATGTGTTTATATGCGTTTTTTAAAACATAAACGAGACGACAACGACGACGCTCATGTAGGCTGGCCGCTAATGAGAGGGAGACCGATGGTGCTCGTGTAGGCTGGTGGCTGCATGGTTACACTTATCATGTTAAAAGTAAAATGTATCTAACTTTCTTGTTCACTACCTTTTGCTACCTTAGCGTCGCTTTCAACAGGCACTTTCACTTTGTATTGACTGACCTCTTCTTCTACGGTATCATCTAGGAGATGCTACAACCGCAGCGCCCCTAGCGGTTTGGCATACTTGAAGAAATGTACGCTACTCGTTAGTTGGAATATTACTCGTTACCTGGAACAAAAATATTCCGAGATCTCGACTCGTTACCTGGAATACTCATTAGTAGGGATGCTCGTAAGTAGGGTTACCACTGTATCTGCATCAATATATCAACATATTGTATTTATGAACCACACAACAGCCAGCTAATAAATAAAAAAACTAATGCAATGCAATTGAGTGATTACATAGAAGTAACAGTGTACATGTACTATTATGCAGGTGGATAATGATGCTGGCTTCACAGAAAATGAAGCATTTGCTGTTTTGTGAGTCAATGTATCTAATTAACAACAGTACTTCCAACTCAGGATGCAATAATAGCCCTTCAAAAATCCTGAAATTCCTGTATACATATGCAGACATATAGCAATGGAAGGGAGGGCTGGAAACTTAACAACTCATTCAAGATGGCTTAGTTTACATATATGGAGTGAACAGTACAGTATATAAAGGTATTTTATTTCAGATTCAAGAACATTTGGTTTTCCATGATACAAGCCCTTGAAACATGCCCCCAATGAGACCCGTGCTGTTAACTACAATACCTATGATCTATCTACTCCTCCCAGCCTTCAGATCGGGGGATGTTCTTCGGCCAGAAATCTGCTCATCCATATCCTCCTCTCACATGTTAAATAGCCTGTGCTACACTGCGCTCCAGTTCCAAGTCAACACCCTACAGTCAAGGGCACCTTGGAGAATTTCCAATGAGCTGTATTGTTTAGATGGGCACATTGCATGTGCAGAAATGAGCCGTTTAAGCACTGACTTGTGCGATAATCTGGCCATGCAGCTGGCTTATGTACACACAAGTCATACGTCAAGATGAGACCCTGGATATTTGAGTAAATAGCTTTCAGTTTTTCAGTGAAAACTTCCCTTTTTTTTTTGCAAGTGTTGAATATATTCATCTATTCATTGCGACAGGTTCACGTTGGGTAAAACACATTGGAAGCCACTTCAAAATACTCTCGGTGACAAACACGATGTTGCGCGCAGCTGAGCAGAGCACAGCTGAATATTCCCCCCACTGTTTCTGGGCTTGCCGAGCAAAACGAAGCACAAAGCAGAAAGCGAGGCATCGGGGAAGCATTCGACTGGGGCCGAAACTCGCCGCCGCTCTGCTCGGAACCTGAGCATACCAGTGATGTTTAACAAAAGCTCAGATACTGAGCATAGCATGGGAGAAAACTGCCTGCCATGTTGCTTTAAGTGTTTCTGAACTAGAATCAGCCTAATAGCTGTGTAAGGCTAATTTCTCATGCCTGGCCGCCTATTTAAATAAGCCTGACCAAGGCCCATTACGGATGTCACCGTCACTTTTATGGGGATAATTCATCTGCCAGGGATGAAATGGCGTGTGGATCCAAATGACTGAGGGTTATGGTGGGCAAGAGATGTGACCCTCCATCAGGGAAGGAGATTCATATCGACAGATATGAATATGAGAAAAACGCTTCACATGATTGGGGTGTTCAAGCTTAATCAAGTGCAGATAATGGACTGAGATTAACTTACAGTGGCTGTTTAAAACAGATGTGCAAAAAAGGGATTTATTTTAAACAACCCACTTTAACAGAGGAATCAGGTTATATCTGATGTGCTGTACAGTTGAAGGAAGAGGTTTACATGCTTTTAGCTTACATACCACTAAGAGTAGACAGCGCTGGTCTACGAAGAGTTTTAGCTGCTGTCTGAAGTGTAAGATTTGTAGTTTGGTGGTGGATTTTGACAGAAACAAGTGGAATATTTATGTGACTAGTGTGTTCTAGTGTTAGTTAGCAATGCTAGTCTCACAGCTCCAGTTCTAAACTAAGAAAGCAAAATTAGATCCTGGCCGGATACATCTGGAGTAATGGGAAATTCTTTAACTGATTTTGGAATCTGCTCTTTAAAAGTCCAGTATACTGAATAATATCCAATAACAGCCAATCAAAAGCCCAAGAGATACACACTGGAGTACAGGAACTTCAGAATATGACCAGCTCTATACAATAACCTTGAAATGAATTTTATCTAACACTTGTTTTCTCCATTCTTGCCTCCCTTTCTTTAAAATTTCAATGTCAGTAAATCAAGCCCCTAAACTATAATTTTTGTAGTGTCAATCAATGAAGAGATTGACTATGTCCCTTCAATAATGATTTGTGGTTTAAACAATCATATACTGAGCATGTAAAATCAATATTCTAGCATACATATGCAACACAGCGGAGAACTACACAGGAGACTAAAACCGCACTTCAGTAAAAGAGTTGTTGTGTAGGAGTAAATAAAAACATCTAGAGAATAAAAAAGGATCAGGTCAAAAAACTCTTCAAGTATTGATTTCCCTACACAACTGCAGTGAAACTTATAAACATGTCCAGTATTTATCAGCACTGAAATTTGTAAGTTTGATGGGTGATATTCTTCTCTTTCTGGGATCTTTAGTCTGAGTGAGACGTGAAAACAAGCAATCTAGGCACTGAACCAAAAGAAAACAGCAATAAGCAGTGGTGTCTCCAAAACAGAAAGTCAGGTGTGGCACAATGAATTATGTGGGCAGCATCTCACTCGTCAATGACTCATCAACTACATACAAACCTACTCACTCAATTAATTCAACCACAAATGCACCTCATCAATGAAATTCCAAACAGCATAATTTAGTGTTGTGCCGATTTCGGCACCCACGCCATGAGATGCATCCCCTATTGGGAGACTTACCTACCAGCGGTATTCTGTTGCCTTTACTTTGGTTATTGTGACCAAAGGAAATAAATACAATCAGTTCCTGTCAGGAATAAAGGAAATAAAGCTTTTACTGATGTAAGAAGACTGTCTGCGTGATATCTAACTGTTAACTTTGATTAAATTGTTGAAGTGATTCATTATATTCTCTTGCTAGCAGTGGCTAGCAGTTACTGTGATGTTTTTGAGTGGCAAACTCAAGCAATGCTGATACCAAAAACGATATTCACATAAGCTTGTGTATGCAAATCTTTCATTTTTTTATTGGTTGCTCCCAGCATGGGGCCAGCATTAACATGTCCTGTAGCTCATTACTGAAAGCATGTTGCACATGCACAAAGTGTTTTCTACTGCTCACTTGCTTAAACGGACACTGACGGGCCAGCCCCATATTCACTAACTAAATGAAGACTGCTGAAAGTACTGACCTTACACAAAACATAGAGGAATACTTTAAATGTATTGCAAACTGCTGCCATTTTCATAAGCCAAATACACAACATTCATTCATTCATTCATTATCACACCCGCTTAATCCCTATCAGGGTCACGGTTAGTCCCCTACCCCCTCACTGGGCACAGGGCAGGGCCTTACACTATTCAACTAAGCCCAGGACAGGGCGCCAGTCCATCGCTGGGTGACACACACACACACACACACACACAGACAATTTTAGAGTAACCAATTCACCTGACCTCCATGTTTTTGGACTGTGGGAGGAAACCGGAGACCCCGGAGGAAACCAACGCAGACACGGGGAGAACATGGAAACTCCACTCAGATGGGGAATCGAACCCAAGACCCCAGCGCTGAGAGGTGAACGTGCTAACCACTAAGCCACCGAAAATTATATTTAAATAAAATACATTTAAACAAAATTATTGATTATTTCACATATTCTCCCTGCTCCACGGCAGCATCTGGTCGGGCCAGCCCCCACCTGCACCTAATGTAGAGATTTCCTAGACAACAACAAAGCCAACAGAGGACTTCAGAAGTGAATACAAAGCTCTCTCAGTTGTATTAGAATATTAATTTGCTAGAGATTCCTTTCCTTAAATTTAAAGAAGACATATTACTGTCGTATGTTTTTAGTTAAAACATCTACAGCAATTTATCAGGCTCCATAACAGCCATTCTCACTAATTTTATAGAGCTCTGTCTATTTATAAGAACTGGTTTGAGTGCCTGTAAACCCCCCCCCCCCCCCAATCTTCAGTAGGATGATTTCAGCCAATTAGGATTAAGTTCTTTCAACATCTACACCTTCCCCTGGCAGACTCCTGAATGTGACAATTGCCCCATTTAAAGAGTAACAGAAAATACAAATAAAAATCTAACAAACTTCATGTAACTTCAATGAATAACAAAACAGCAGAAATCACCACAAAATTCAGCAGTAATCAGCATAAATACTTATAATACCCTCATTAGCATTGCCTGTTGGTATTAATCCCACTATGGTTGGATGGACAGATGAATGGATGAATGGACACTGTATTGAAATTTCCATTCTATGCTAGGATAAATTCATCAAAACCATAAAGTTCTCATAAAAGAACTGAGAGACACAGTGTAATCATATAACAACCATCAGCAGAATAACAGATCAGATCTGAATCAACAATAACTCTCACTGGCTCCAAGAGGTTCCAACCTTCAAACTGTACTGGGCCGAATGATGTCGATATAGCACCTCCCTCGGGTGTACTACAGCTCAACTAAATAATGCTTAAGTGTTTATTCTGAAGGCTTATGCAGAGACAGTGTTATCCATAAGAGCCTATCTTAGAAGATAATAGACTCTCTATTGTGTGTTGATTGCTGTGATTATAGCACAAGCCATATTAGCTATGGTTGATTACCAATCTTACTTCAATACTTAGTAGTCATCAAATGATAACAGAAACAGCATAAGCTCAAATATAACAAACATTACCATCAAATAAAACCCACTCAACATCAAGTCAACTGATGAAAAATCATTCATTAATACATAATGAACACTAGCATGGGAAATAATTGCCATTACATTTGTCAACAGGTGATTAATAAAGGATAGAATCCACAACCTGCACTACAATACAGATCATGAAATAGAGGTTACAAATCCATCCATCAATCTTCTTAACTGCATAATGAGTCCCAATACCCCTTCTTTGGGCACTGGGCAGAGCATTCCACTATTTTAGCCAAACTCAGGACAGGGAGCAGTCCATCTCTGGACGGACACACACACACACACACATATACACACTAACAGCCAGTGCAATTAAGAGCATCCAATTCAGCTGACCTCATGTTTTTGGACTGTGGGAGAAAAATTAAGACGCTGGAGGAAACCCAAGCAGACACAAGGAGAACATGCAAGTACAACTCACAGGGACTCAAACGTGCTAACCAACAAGCCACCAGTTACAATTTAATATATTACAACATACCGGAATACTGAAAGGCGGGATAACGTGAATATAACAAGAAAGGTCATTTGTGACTGTCATATTTTATATTCATTGACATTTAAAGTCTTTTTTGTTTTAATGTTGATACTGTTTGAATGGTAATTTACTCAAACTGAAATATTCTAAGAATTTGAGATTCTGAATTTCTGATTTTCAGAAATTAACCTTATTTTTACAATTGACCTTTCTGGATTAAATTATGTACTGTGTTGTGATTTTTAAATCTAATTTTGGCTAATTTTAGCTAATGGCTAAAAACTCATTACAACACTACTATCTAGTGGGCAGGGTTTAAACACAACACAAAATGAACCACCATCTGCTTTCATTAATTGCATGTAAACTACTAACTGAAAATCAATTCAGTGCTTTTGAGAATGAAAACATAATACGGTGGTGATGCAAATATACTGACATCCCTTGCTATGTTTTGTCTTCTGACTCACATATGAAATCAGCCAGACTTCACCATTTCTACAACACGTAGAAGCCAAGAGCAAGCACAAACCCAGATATTGTTCATTTCAAAGGTCAGACTAAAAGCTTCAGTGAGACTCCTCAAATAGCCTTGTGTCCAAAAGGCCTGCACTACATAACTCTGGTTGTGTTGTCCACATGTGTAGAAACGTGGTGGCAGGTGAAGCATGACTATCTGTGAGGTTACTGAGGGCAAGCAGACAAAATAAAGGTCTCTTCCATCTCTCACCATCCCAGTGAAGGTTATCTGGTGGCACAGACCTGCTGGTTATCAGTCATTTAAGAATGCTCCCTTTTCTCTTTCCCTGTTCTGTCACTTTCTATAACGTCACACATTCATTTTCTCAGCCATTTGCTTTTACCACAGAATTATGATTATTGTCTTTTTTTGGTGTAGATGACAAAAAGTAGAAAAATACAGGCAAACAAATATATTTGTATTCAAATAGTAATATGTTGTAATACAAGCAGTGCATTGTAACACTGTGGCAAAGAATCTTCATCAGATAAAATAATAAATAATCATTAAAACATCAGAAGTAGTAAAATGAGCATCATTAAGCAGGTCATTACAGCATGCATCACTCCATAGCCAACTCTAGATCATGTTTAATAGAGTGGAACAGTAATGTATTGGGCCTACCGCAGACTAATGGTAGGTTTTTGGGGATGTAACTAGAAGCAGGATTTCTATGTAATGGGCAAGAAAGCATGTTAGTACTGCCAGAACTGGGAAACGTGCCGTTCTTGTGCCCTTCTTATCTGACCTTGGACGTAGAGTCGGATGTAAATCCTCTGCTGTGAGGGCTGATGGAGGCGGAGATAATGGCCAAGCGAGCAGGGATGAGGCACTACGAAAGTCTTTGCAAGGGTTATTAACTGCAGCTTGAACTTTGTTTTGAAAATGCTCAGACTTGCCCAATGCCATGGCAGAGCCGGAAATTTGGCCAGCCGTGTCTGATAAGAGCACAGATCAAATCCAGCCCAAGGTTCAGTCAGTGATTCCAGCTATCGAAGAAGATGTAATGGAGGCTAGCAGAGAATACTCACATAGGGGTGACAGAGGGGCAATGTGCATAAATCTCTATGCTATAAAACATGTTTACTGAAATGGGACATGGGTTAAGAATGACTCCCACAGCCTTATACAGTGCAGTCTTTGCTAATACTTTTAAACATATCTGATGAACCTACTCACATCTAGCATAAAGGCTCAATTCAGGAACAATCCAACCGAAGATGATGCAAGTGGAAATGTTACAAATTACTCCACAGATGGGGTTAATTAGAACAGCCTGTAGAGCTAACGGCCACATTCAATAGAAAAGTCTGGCATATAGACACAATTAACTCATTAAAACTCATGTTGTTGAATTAAAATCAGATTTCTAACACAAATACATAAACATATAACCATCAAAAAAATACTAACTAAAGAAAGAGGCCTAAATGTCATACTGCTAGGCAACAACAGTAGATCTTGTTGTTCATTTCAGAAAGTAATATAAATAAAACCAAAACAAAGAAGCTGTTAGTTATGAAAAAAATAACATGTTCAGTCAGTATTTCCTATTAGCGTTGTGAAGTGGTGGTCCCTGAAGGGTTTTCAGGACTTTTAGTTCAGCATATACTTGTTTCAGATTGTGCTCTTATAAGTGTAATTGAAATTGTATTAATCCTCTCATCCTGAACCCTAATTGAAGAATTTTACATTTATTTTACTGCTTAAAGTTCAGTTACAAAAACAAACAAATCTACTCCTTTCTCCTGAAAAATGAACAAAGTGTACCTTTCCACTTCACCTGGATCGTAAGCATCATGGAACACAGTGCCATTTAAAAAAGGTAATTGTGCAAAATGTAATGAAAAACTTGACTGACATTTATTTTTATATGTTTTGTAAAACATTTATTTCTTATTTATGTATTTATTTATTTACGTCATATATTTTTATGATTCATTAGTATATTTGTATTATTTTATTATTAAGTTTTACTGTCGATCAATATGGCGTATAGCCAAAAATCTGGTATCCAGACTCTTGAATTATTAGAATATATCAGTGTGCATTGCTATACAAACAATATAAACATTAAAACTAAATAAGGCTTTAAATAATTCAGTTCATGTGTAGTGAACATAAAATATTTACCTTTTGGAATTATAAAAACAAATGAACTTTTTCTACTATAATTACATTTTCTACAGATGCACTACTATCATTAAGTAACTGCACTATCATTCTTGGACAAAAGTAGTGTGTTTTGTGCACTGAAAGAGAAACTCCAGTAAATACATTTGCAAAAACAGTGGCCGCCTCTTTGATTTTACTGTTGGAACCAACAGTTTGTCATGACTAGTATAATGTGACAGTGACATTTACACTAAAATACAGTTTGCATTCGCAGCCACTCATTCACACCAAAATATGGTTAGTAGATTTGCCCCCAAATTACATAAACAGAGCATAGGTTACAATATCTCTCACAAAAAAATATGAAATATATTATTAATAGATGTAACATGCTTTCTCTTGACAAAATAGTAATGAAATGCCAACACTCAGTGCTAAAACTACTGGAATGACGCAGGAATTCTGAGTAAACTAGTCAGCTTCTTTGGTCTAAGGTAAGTATAGCAGCCCTTAATCAGGACCGGCTCCACCCACATGGATCATGCACTGTACGTGGGGCCCCAAGTGCCCATCAGGGTTATACCTCCTTCGCCCTTGAAGGCCAAGTCCACACACAGGGCACCCAAGCAGGGCAGATAGCACCCAAATTCCTAGCACTGGCACTGCCCTTAATGTACTGACTGCAAATCTTTTGTTGTTGATTGTTGATACTGACATTAGATGGGACAAAAGCTCATGTACCGGCACTCAAAGCACATGAGTAGCACATTATGTGGTTGAGTGTAACACTGAAGAGTGAACAAGATGACAGCAATGGACTATAACACACACAAGAGAATTTCTGCCAGACAATTTTCCAGGTCAAACTGACTACCAGCTTTGTGCTGTGAGGCAGTGAAACCTGCCATTCAAAAACAAATCGGCCAAGAGAGCTAAAGATGCTGAGAAGGATGTCAAAAATGTCCCCTGGAAGATGATGTAAAACTAATCTACAACATGATGTTTTCTCAGCATGGATCACGGTCCCAGCAGTACAGCACAGCATCAAACCCACAGATGACTAATTCTAAAGAATATGTACAGGGGTTAGACAATGAAAGTGAAACACCTGTCATTATAGTGTGGGAGGTTTCATGGCTAAATTGGACCAGTCTGGTGGCCAATCTTCATTAATGTCACATTGCACCAGTAAGAGCAGTGTGTGAAGGTTCAATAAGCAGGGTAAGAGCACAGTTATATAGTATTTTGCAATGCAATTGCAATCAGGACTTGTATATGTCATTCTCAAGATGAATTGACGCTGTATTGGCCGCAAAAGGAGGCCCTACACCATACTAATCAATTATTGTGTTCTAAAACCAGGTGTTTCAGTTTCATTGTCTAACCCATGTACATCTGATTTGTTCATTCAACAAACCTTTAAATATTTCTGCCCTTCCTGATGAATCATCGCAGCTCCACCACCCAAAGCAACAGAAACAGATACTCTCAAAAATCCATGCTGCAAAAACCTTCATCTCTTTGATTTTCTAAATGTTTAATGGATTGACAGTGCTCATTTCATGGACTCAATTACAGCCATTAAAGTAATTGAAAAGCTACACCGAAACCCACTCTTTTGTTAAAGACCATAAGAGGTATTTGACAGATGACTGCCTTACAATTATGTGGCTGCTGAATAAAAGCAAGAAGCTCTGATGACCGATCCTACAGGAATAATCACCACAAATGATCTTTAATAAGCCACAAAGGATAAGACAGAAGGAGGGACTGAAACAAGAGAATGTGTGACGCTCAAAGAGAACATGAAGGGGGTATGAGAAATGTGAGAAAGATTTAAGTGAGCAAAAGGCACCCTGCTGGAGAAAAAGATGCAGGAAACATGACAGAGGATGCTCAATTAAGTTCTGAAAGATGGTCAGAGCGGAAAGTGGCCTTTGAGATGAAAAAACTTTGTCAGCTTTTCCTTTATGGTCACATCATATGACTATAAATTCCATTTAAGTGGAAAATGAAGAGATAATGAACACAAAATGAAGATGATGAGATGTGCTAGACCAAAGGCTGAAAGGCTACTGGCACAGAAGGTTTGTTTTTGTGATTCTGATATTTTTATTACACATTTTCCAACTTATCTCGAATATTAGACAAGTTCAGAGTTTAAGTTTAGAAACTAAAACTGAATAATCACCTAAATATCCCAATAATCTTAAAGCATCACTAAAACATCTCTCAACCTGCTCAAATGACATCCAGATTATAATTCACAGACCAGTTCATGTTTTTTTCAAGATTTATTTTTTGCTAATTTTGAAAATGTGCAAATAAAAATGGAAAATAGTGCAAAAAGAGTTTTATGCTGGGATGACGTAAATAGTTTTTTATATTACTGCAAATAAGGGTGATGGAAAAGTGTTTTTCGATAAATCTGTAATTCTAAATGTCTGGTAAAGTCAAAAAGTCTAGTTCTTATTGCTCGACTTGCAGCCTATATACAATGAAGAACTGATATTACACTTACACCAAACACTTTGTTCCATTATCCTATACTCAACAAAACGCCAGCTTGTATAAAACAATGACAAATCTCTTTTTATGTACTGCAGTCACACAAAAAGCTCAGTTGTGCTATCTACATACTCTCTCTAAACAGTTTTAGTCCACGTCTAGATCCTCTATTATAGTAGCATGTTTATTCTCCTAAAAGCTAAGAGTTAAGTCTCCTGTAGTTCTAAATGTCATCTATTTTTTTTTTTTTTTTTTTAAAGCTCAAAGTAAGCCATACTGTGCTCTTAACCACACTGACTAGTCTGACATTTTCAGTAAGATCTGGATGCAGTTTGCGAAAAGCTGTTGTATTTTGAGCACTAGTGTTTACTAGCAACATCGCTGTATGTAAATGAAAAAGCTAAAAATTGGATAAAAATGATCTGATTGAAACATTCTTCAATTAATGTTTCAATCAGATCTTGTTCATAAAAATTTTATCCAATTTATAAATGGCAAATACATTCTTTTGTATGAAAAAGGCTTGCAAGATGTACTTGAACCATCCATTTCCACAGGCTGAGCTATAGTGTGATGTACAATTACATCAATTAATTAAACTAAAATAAAGAGGTTTAACTGGCAAAACACTGAACTGAAACAGTCAATGATGAAGCAAAATGAATGACTCAATAATACATTGAGCAATGACTTGTTAAACATCCAGAGCTTAACTGTCTGATTTAAAACTAGTTACGCGTTTAATGACTAATTTTCCATATTCATTAATATTCATGAACTGATGCACAAAGAAAGTCTGTTTGTACTCATTACTAAATAATGGTTTATAAATTCTGAATTCGGCAGCTGTGATTATAAAGCTTTACAGGCAATATAAACACAAACTGTTCTGAGATACATTTGTTGTTTTTCTCCAAATGATGGCCAGTGGGCACAACTGCAAGTACACAGATTAAAACACAGCAGAACATCATAAACAAAAGAAAATAACAATAAAAGAAGAAATGGTAGAACATGGTCCTAAGATATTAATATTTTTTTCTGCACAGTCATAGCTTTATCTAAACACTGTAAAAGCAATGACGACTACAGAGTTACAAGTGGCTGAATAATTCATAGCCTACAGGATCTGTAGTTTTAGGCTTTAAATCAGATTTAAAATAAGGCATTATCAGTGCTGATGCTGTGTTTTCTTAGGGGGAAATGTTGGCGAGAAAATAGAAACACTTTTCATGTGCTGATATTAGATGTGACAGCATTACAGACCAGAAGGAAGAGAAGTCCAGCAGAGGGACAGGGCAAGCTCTGAAGTTTAGCTGCTGTTTAAGTGCCACTACAGTCGCTCCCATTTCCCCCCTCATATATTCTCTCCGGCTCGTGTCAAGCCTCACTGTGTCCTATTACAAAAACATAAAGGCCGGAGAGAGGAGGAATTAAAATATAAAACAAGAGCCATCAAGTTGATGAAGCGATCTTTCCATCACAGAGCAAACTTTGCAGAGGTGACTTTAGCCTTACAAGCTGAGTTATAACTTGTGTATTGATGTACCATTCCAATGTAATTGCATATCTACTTGCAAAGTGAGAGATGCAATAAATTATACTTGCATTTAGTTTACATTCAGTAGTCAGTACTGAATGACTGAAAGTGTGCAAACTTTACTTTCACTTAAAAAAAAAAAAAAAAAAACAGTCGGCATTGGCATCAAAATATTGGGGACTTGCGCCCCACCCCTAATGCCACCCATAAAAAGAGGCCAGTGATAAGTGATGAATATCTCAGTCTGTACATGCTCATCTCAGTCTCTCGGTGGGGTTGCCAGATACCATGAAAAATGTCCCACACAGAAATATCTGGGAAAGCTGTGAGGAATTACCATTCAGGAACAAAGTGGGAGAAAATGTTAACAATAGGGTAACTTGCACAAAAATCAGGAGAGTTGGCAGGCATGCATGAAATAAATGCAAAACATTGTTTAGTTTTTTTTAAGTGCCCTTCAAGTTAGAGGTAAAATGTGCACTATAACAACACATGCTTACAATTTACTGCTGAACAAAAAATAAGGCTATTTTTGGTTATTTTTTGTCCCAGAAATTATACTATTCAGGCTGCACAACATTGAAGGGACTTGTCACATTTGCTTGAATTTAATTTCTTAAAGGACAATACTTTTACACCATTTTATTCATGCTAATTCCAAAGTGTTATGGCACATGATTGATGTGAAGAAAAATCCAATAACGGCAGCTCTAAATTATACAAAAATGAACAACTTGTAGAAAGAAGAGGGTGTCCATATGGGCAGGTCTGTGGAGTTTAACAGGTTAAAGATTTTTTTTTAAATCCCATAAAGATTTAAGATAACAGAACTAAAGCTTTGTATGAGCAAAAAAACTAAATTGCAATGAAAATCAATGCAAAAAGATTTTTATTCTGTTTAATTTCGGACCATTTCTGATGTTCCATTTATACAAGACAATTGCACACATTCTTAGGTCCAGCTATGGTGTAATAAAAATTGCACAATAATGGGTAGCCAGGAAATTTGTTTGTCGCGGTTAGCTTTTGTCGCCTCACATCAAACACACAC
Organism: Crenuchus spilurus; assembly: GCA_036984385.1. Taxonomy (NCBI): domain Eukaryota; kingdom Metazoa; phylum Chordata; class Actinopteri; order Characiformes; family Crenuchidae; genus Crenuchus; species Crenuchus spilurus. Next base: position 53,305 of record BRDA01020013.1, read on the forward strand.
TTGTCAGCCCTGATTAAAATAAAGAAGGTGTAAAAAAAAAAAAAAAAGTGTGATGAAGAAAAAAGAAAAGAAAAAAAAATGTGTCTGACTTTGAGCGAGCAGCATAAAAGGAGAACTGTGGACCATATTTCCAAAGCTCTAATGGTCGCCACAAGCATGAGCACACATCCAAAAGGCCTTTAATATCCTGTTAGTCACCAGCGAGCACTAAAGGCCTGCTTGGTGGAAGACGTTTTATAGCCCCATTAGGAGCAAATGATGAATGTGGTCGAGGCTTTGAGCAAGGTGCTGGCTTTCTACGAGTCCAGACAGACGAGGGTCCGCCTGCCACATACATTCGGCCTCTCACTGCTGAGCGAGATAGCCATGAATAGACCTGAGGTACTGAGTCTACCATCTGCAGTGGGAAAGTGTCACTGAACATGGTCTTTTGATGAATCACTTCCCTCCTAGAACACACACTAATATGGGTAGAAGCAGGGTAAAAAGAATCAGCTTGGACAGCCAGAGAGAGGCTGTTTAGGTGAGCTATAAAAGCACAGGTTGAAAAAGGCTTTGCTTTGTGCCACTCTTTTGATGAATACAGCTCAGAATTTACACAAAATGAGAAAGGCTGGTGAAATCTAAACCACGGTCAAATGATGCCGATTCGGAAGGTGAAAACATTTTCCTGCTACATTTAGGTCAGGTCGTGTAGTCATTTTCTTTTTGGTGAAAGAAATAGCTTATCTGATCCTCCACACAAGGCTGACGTCTATGAACACTTGAAAATAAAGACTGCTGAACAGTTATTTGGTTGCACAGTTACAGTATACGGAATACTTTTAATGGCAATTAAGGAAAATATTTGATCATTGAGACAATTTATAACAATATTATATCCAGTATATTGTCAGTAGATTGATTGTATGCATGGTTCTTTACAAACATACTATAATTAACCGCATAACAGATCATTTTCAGGCTTAATTCAAATAGTTCTGGGTTCACTACAATGCACATATCGTTAAGCTACTTTCGGTAGCATTGTAAACAAAGGTTCCTCTTTAGAATCTCTGTAGCACCAAAGTTCTCAAACAATACGCTTTCATGCATTCCCAAGTGACAAATTGTGAGATGAAGAAGTGGGTAAAAGCAAGTCAAAAATAGCTTTAAAAAATTAGCTAAAGCTAAATAAAGGTTGTTTATCTGCTGTGGGACACTAACTCTGCTGTCACTGCTAATGATAGCTTTTGCACAATGAGAGCTTTAACATAATGATCAGCTATACCGCTCTGTACTGGATGAAATTGATTTTTGGAAGATTGTAGCTATCAAAATTAACCAAAAACTAGTGCTAATATTATATTCCTAAACATGGCGGCTGTCATGTCCTGTAGCTGACTGTAGGCTAGGCAGCTTTTATCATTTTGATTATTCTGAAGAAATAATGTTTCTCTATGTTGCAAAATGCACTTTGTTTATATTTAGGTAACCAGTTAGCTTGCTAGGCTAGCCTAACTTTAGCTTTCTCCCACATATATCATGCAGCCTCCTCTGTTTAGTTTTAATTAAATTGGTGCTTTCGCTAACTTGAAACCATTTACTGTTCTCACTTTTATGAGAAATATGAAAACTGAAATGTGTGTATTGGTTTGGGGTGGAAGTGATTTAGCGCTAGTAAAGCTTAATCAGAAATAAGCTTATCTCTCTGTGAGAGAGGTCTATTATATTTACTCAAGCACTGTATGTTAAAAGATAAAAAAAACATTATACTGTAATTTTGCTTCTCATTTCATCGAGTGTGAATGACAAGCAAAAGTTGCACTCCCACTTGTACCACGTTGATTTACCACTTCAGAGACTATAGCAACTAATACACCTTATCAGCCACTTTACAAACACCTGGAAAATCCCAGCATCCTTCTAGCAACACTTTGGCAACCACTCAGAAGACCACAGCAATCACTTAAGCACACATTAACAACCATTTAGGAGACCACAGCAATTGTCTTGCAACACCTTAACAACAATTGTAGAGACCATAGCAAGCAGCAGAGGACTATTTAAGCTGTGTAATCACTCTGAGCACTAATCTAGTTTTAAATGGTTCCTTTTTAACACTGTGCAATGTGTACTTATCAATTCTGAAATATGCAAAAAAGATAATCATAATATTGTAATTTTGTCACATTACCTAACCTTTGTAACATATATTTGATGTTATAATGTTAATAAGGATGTCAGCAGCACAAACTAAATAGAACAGTGAACTATGTTATTGTTAAAATAATAATTATCGGTGTTGAAGGCTACCACAGCTCATGAATAAGTGAATATTCAGATTTTTATCTTATTTAATGGAAAAAAAATAGGAAAACAGAGCTATAAACAGAGATAATAAAATGTTATTTGGACTAATTGAAAGAGTGTTTAGGGAACCAATGTCAGTTTCTCTATCTACCTGTTTAGATTGGGATAGTTTATCAGAGATATGCCTGTAATGAAACATTAAAGGTGTCCTTCAGTGATTAAACTGCAGAATATGGATGGCAATAAAAGGACCACAGGACGAGCAAGTTTCTAGTGTGATTTTCTAGAAACCTGGATAATGCTCTCCTAGGGGAAACCCTCTGATGGATTCATGTGCTCAGTTTGGTGAAAAACAGCAGGTATTTCAGCCTGCAATTTTCTCAGGGGACGAGGGAGGAAAGAAATGACAGTAGATTTGAATGAAAATTACTGCTGGAGCCCAAGTAAACACAATCCTGTCCAAACAGGGCTTAAGGCACCTCTATTTTGAATTCACTAACAGTCAAATCATTGACAATATTCATGTTTCGACTTTATGTAACAGTTATTATAAAGCTGTCTGTGCAAATGTTTCACTTTTTCCCCTCCATCACATTTTTTTTTTACTAAATTGCATTTTTTTCATAAATTAATAGTCAGGAAACAAGCAGTTCTTGCTGTGTTAAGGACTGTATATTCTTTAAATTTGGCACGGGCATAAATTAAAGTAGTGCTATGGACTTTGTAAGCAAAAATAGCCAGCAGTGTTATTCCATCACTTTTTCAACACCAAAATAGCTCCAACACTTTGCTCCCAATTATATGCTAGACAATTTGGGCTGTTTATTATGTTCCATACAATAACAGCATCAAAAATATAAAATTTCCATGTAACCTTTATAGAAGCATTTGGCAAGCAATGACACTGTTAGTAATGTTTTAATGGAGAAAATCTTTTTTTTGATTTACAAGATACTGTATTGACTGCCACCACACATGCTTGGGTTCGATTGACTCATGATTGGTGAGGCCAATGAGGTAGCAGCAAGGGGGAGTGGCAGGAGTTAAGCTTCTCTTTGTTCTCTTTGTTGATTTTGTTCTAATAAAGTCTTCAGCTTCTCAGCATGTCTCCTGCCTCGAAACCACTAGATTCTGTGTCCGAATTGACCCACTAGTAGATAAGAAATTGCAGCAAAGACAGAGAAATACTTGCACAGCAACTCAGCAAGCCAGACATTGGCCCATTATGAGTAACAGACAATGACGACAACTTAGCATAGAACAATGTTTGTTCACCTTCCAAACTACAATGTAAAAAGTACACAGGGGTCATATACCATAAAGCTTGGAGTGACACAGTTTCATGTTTGCACAGAAATGAACGGAGCAGCACACCTGGCATTGCTGGACGTGCCATGGGATAAGCATGGCAAGTTTGGTTTGGGCAGTCGTTGGCTTAAGCAGTGTCATGAACCAGCAGCAAGCGAGGTGGAGGTTTGTGCTTGGCAGACTGCTGTAGGTGCATGTGCAGTAGAAACTGTGCTGGGACTGGGAGATGCACGAACTGTTTGAGCACCTTGTGGACCTTTGTGCCAGCCACTCTGAGAACTTTGTTGGGCTGCATGCTAGTCAGTGATAGAGGAGGAACACTGCAACAACCAGTACTGCACATGTTCAGGCTCAGAGGACTCGGATAGGTGGGATTTGGGGCCAATTGGGTAGCCGTAAGGGGGAGTGATGCGAGAGCTGACTCAGGCTGATTAGTCTGGCGGTGGCTGTGGCACTTTTCTTCAGATCAGGAGATTCAGGATGTGTTTTTGTAGAACATCTTGACATGTTCACTGCAGAGTATTAAGCAGTGAACTCTACACCTCAAGCCGGAGAGAGACTAAATTTTTCCTCAAGAGGATAACTGCACAAGTTACTCAGCAAAAAGTCAGGAATGAAATTAGGGGGAACTGACTAGGGTGGCCAATATGATGTGAATTCAGTGTAAGCACAAGACACTGCTACAACAGGTACTTCTGAGAATATTATGGATATTGTCAGTACTTAAAGAACACTAAACATACAATATATGTCCAAATGTTTGTGGACATCCCTTCTAATGTATGCACCCATTGTTACAAACGCACACACAGCTTGTCTAGTCCCTGTATAGAAGTACTGCCAATACAATAAGACTCTCTGCAGCAGATAAGCATGAACCTGTTGGCACCATACCTACTGCCATTTGTGGGCTAGAGGTGTATAAATACCCCCAGCAATAAGCTGTGTATTAGTGGAACTGTGTTCTCCAGAATGATGGAGCTACATCCAATACGTTTGAGATGAGCTGGGTTAGTGATCATCCTGACCTTGCTAACACTGGTCAATCAAATCCTCAGAGCAATGCTCCAAGATCAAGTAGACAGTCTATGGATAGCAGACAATGCAAGATGGACTCTTTTTCCAATACCCTTGATTTCAGCAGGTGCAGGTGTCCAAGTACTTCTTTTCTATATAGTGTATTTATCCTCATAACAGATGACATTATGAGGAAAGGATTTTATGTGAAGATGCAGATACAGTTACTCCAACAAAAGCAGGATAAATTATTTATTACCCTTGATTTCAGAAGAAACAATGAATGAACAGATGTCCCAATACTTTTTTGTCCATATACTGTAGTAACAGCCAAGAAATACGAAGAAAACCTATTAACTAGAAACTTTTGAACTATTCTATTGCAAAATAGTATATTTTATTGAAGGCTAGTACATCTTGTGAATATTCAGATATTTATTTTATGTACTTGACAGCCAAGGAAACAGGTGGGAAGCTACAGAGCTCTGGGAACAGTATTTTATATAAAGTCTGAATAGATGCCAACCCACATGTTCTGTCTTAGTAAAAAAAAAAAACAACACGTACACTACTGGTCAAATGTTTTTAAAACACCTCAATTTTCTGTTTTTTTATGTTAAATGATTGAGTTTAATGTCTCATTGACTCTGAAATGAAAGCATAGAAGTTAAATAAGACCTCAGTGAATCAGTTTATAGACCAAAATGTGTCTAAACTTTGGACACAAAGCAGCACCTTTGTCAGATATAACAGCTGAACACACTCATGACATTTTTTCTACAACAGACATCAAACATTCTTCAGACAGTTCTTCACTAATCTGCTGCAGAACGTCACATAAATGTTGGCACTTGTAGGTTTGCGTTGCTTTTCACTTCATCCAAAATCAGCTGGATGAGGTTTAAGTCTGGAGACTGTGCTCCACTCCATGTTTTCAAGCTGACCATCTTGTTGTTTTTTCCTGAGGTAGTTCTGGCAGAGCTTGCACTGATGTTTTGGGTCATTATCTTACTGTAGGATGAACCCCTGATGCACTATGTGCCTACCAGACACACTATTAAACTTTCTAAAACTGTTCTAAAACTTTTGACCGGTAGTGTGTGTGTATATATATATTTTCATGGTCCTGGAGTTATTTGGCTGTGTGCAAACTCAAGGCAGCTTAATAAAAGTTTTTACAATATTTGGCACCGTTAGGACTTTTAAACACCCCTGCTTTTTACAAATCTGGTCATCTGAGCAATGTCAAAGAGGCAGCATGGCATTAAGCTTTTTTATGACCAATTCTCCATGTATGGAACCATTTTTATAAATCTCATATACAGCTCATTTAATTAAGTGTAAAAAGCCTTTAAAACTCTCTATGCCATCTCATAAAATCATACAGTCTCCAATACCTCATGGAAGCACTTTTCTAGCTAGTTAAACCAATGGTCATTCTCAAGGTCTCCTGTATCTGTGCTAATCTAACTTCGTCTTCATCTGACATCTCCCTCCATGCTAATGACCTCTTTGTGGGATCTGCTGATGGTGATGGCTTCTTCTTATCTCTTCCATGCCTTCCCCTTTAAAAAGCATGCCTGGCTAATTGCGAGTGAGTGAGGATGCATATGGGCGTCCGACTGGCTGACTAGCGCACATCCCAAATGAAGCAGCATGAATCATTCAGATGATGGATGCTCCGGGCACCGGCGCATGCTGCGTACAACAACAGCCAGGCATGTCGGAGATGTAATCAATCCAGCAGGAGTGCTGCCGATTATACCATCAATGACTAATGAACGTCACACGCAATGAGCACAAGTGAAAAGAAACAGTGGCATATCACACTGTTAGTGAACGAGAAAGAAGAAAGAGCAGGGAGTTATTGACTGGTTCACATTCCACTCATTAAGCTCAATCTCACAAACTATTTAAAGATTTGGAGGAAAGAGAAGTACGGTTTCTACGTACATTACAGTTCTATGTACATAAAGCACATTTCAGCACATTAAAGCCAAAAATCTAAACACTACCAACATATATTTGACGTTTTCTTGTTTATGTAGCTAATAAGTGTAGCAAACTGCATAAATAAATCATCTCATACTGACCTCAATGCATGTCAAACAGAACTCTTCTCATATCCTTATGCTTTCAAAAGTCATCAAAAGTATAAGATACAGCAAAAAAAGTAACTAACTAAACTCCAAAACCACATTTCCACTTATTTCCACTATACAATATGTTTTAACAAAGCAATTATACAACACTGGCCAAATGTGTGTGGACACCCTTCTAATAAATGCATTCAGCTACTTTAAACTGATGGCACAGATGTACAAATGTACACACATAGCTTGTCTAGTCCCTGTAGAGAAGTACTGCCAATAGAATAGGACTCTCTGTAGCAGATAAACATGCACCTATTGAACCTGTCTAATGCCAGGTGTGGGCTAGAGGGGTATAAAGCCCCCCAGCAATGAGCTGTGGATTAGTGGAGCTGTGTTCTCTGGAATGATGGAGCTCAATCCCATACTTCTGGAACAAGTTGGGAATGAGATCATCATCCAACATCCTCACCTCACCAACACTCATCACTGAATGCAATCAAATCCTCACAGCAATGCTCCAAAATCTAGCAGAAAGTTCTTGTATGTGTACATACTTGGTGAATAAAGTGATAGTGATTCTGATTCCCTGGACAGTAGAGAGAGTCACAGTTACAAAAGTAAGACAAAACTCTTTTTAAAAGTCTTGATCTTGGAATAAATCATTAATGAACACTTTTTAATACACAGTGTAGTACACTAATCTATTTTATTACAAAAATAAAAACAAATTCCTTAATAAATCATTTCTATGTGATGTTCCACTTCCCTCAGCTTCCTTCAATTGGCCAAAACTTGCTTAGAGTCCAAATTTTGTTTCTTTAGTTTAGAGCTGGAGCTTCAAGGCTAACACAACTAACAAACACTAGAACTCAATAGTCACCTAAATAGCCTTGTTGTTTCTATCTAAATACATCATCAAAAGGTATTTTAGATATTCAGACCACATCTCGCAGACTAGCTGAGGTGGTATGGAGCACGGTTTGACTCCACACTCTGAGGAAAGCAGAAAAATATGTTTTAAAATGTGATTTTTGGTGAAATAGTATGTTAACATTCAAGGAAGTTATTACTTGCTTATTAGTTAGTTATTAACAACTCAATACTGGGGGCCCCGAGTGGCTCAGCAGGCTAAGACGCTGACACTATGACCAGAGGATCATGAGTTTGAATCCTGGTCAGGCTGTTTGACATCATCAAAACTATTTCTGGGTGGGTAGATGGCGCTCTCTCTCTCCCTATCACACACATTGTAATGTCCGCTGGCTCAGGTGTCTACTGATTGGTCCATTCAGAGCTGGGAATCCTGCGCTTTCCTCCGAGCACGTTGGCTCCCCAGTGACGGTGTATCAGCGGTAGTTCTAAAAGAGGTGGTGGCTGCAATACATGCAACGGAGGAGGTGTGTGCTTGTCTTCACTCTCCTAGAGTCAGGAACATTGCAAAAGTGATGGGGAGAGTCCTAATGGATGGGATGGGCTAACTGGCTACTACTACATTGGGAAAGGGATAACATTGGCAGAAAAAAAGTAAAAAACAACTCAATACTGGTTGAAGTGAGATGAAGTGTGTGATGATTCAGCCAAGCATGTTAACTAGTGACTTTCCTGTTAGCTAAGATAATGATGCTGCTAAGTGTTCTGCAGACCTCGCTGAAGAAAATCGCTGATGTGCATCATTTCACGTAATGTTTTTTAGGGGAAAGTGTGTTCTGTTTTCTGATGGATCCTGGTGTACTTACTTCTCTTTCCTCCGTGAGCTAAAAGCCCAGGTTTAGCAGGTGGCAGCTGTCAGATTTGCAGCCTAACATGTAAGCTGCCATTCACTCCCTGAAAAAAGAGACTGATTGTGAAATGGCCGGCCAACTGAGGCAGTAACAAGATACCAGATTAAATCTGTCTCTCCCTCTCTCTTCACCCCACCTCTACAGCAGGCTCTCAGAAAGCAGAGCTTGGTGCAAGGTGTCAATCATGCTCCCCTATCATTTATCCTGTCTGTTGGTACTTGCAGCAGGAACTGCTGATGGTGAGTGCACAGTAAACTCAGGCCAGAAATGCTCAGAAAGTGCATTCACTGTTCAAGCAGGTTTCAGAAAGGTCTTAGAGGAATACGTCACCCAAATTATTTAGAATTTTTTCCACACATCAAACTGGTAAAGTGAGCCTTTGTGATGCATTCTGACAGAAATCGCCATGTTATTTAGGTGCCTATTGAAGTCTAGTGATTGTTTGCTACATTACCCTTGTAATGTGATGTCATGTGACAAGGTTTGCTGCATAGATAAATAAGTGAGCACACCAGTCAGTTGTAGCAGAGGGTAAAACCATCATCATGGGTAAAGGATGTGATCCCACTGATGTCTAAAAGATCATGATAATAGGGTACCAGGTGAAGGGTGCTAGCATCTCAGAAACTGCTAACTTTGTGGGATGTTCTAGAGCTGCTGTAGTGAAGGTGAACTGAGAATGAACTTCTCATACACTGAGTGCCTTTCAAAGGCATAACAAGGTGTCCAACAGACCACAGATGCCACGGCGACTACAGCAAGTGGTACAGAGCAGTCACAACAGAGCAGTTAACCTCTATAATGAACGCAAGAGCATAGAGGAAGTGTGAGAGATCACCACTGGACAATTACTCTGAACCAAAAACGGTTATTCCCACTATTAGATAGATGGAAATAATATTCTCATATGAATGTGTACTTCTAAGCCAAAGATATAAAATGTCTCAGCTAATTGTCTGTATCTGAGGTACAGTGTGGAAATATGACTGTTGACTAAACTGTTCCTGATTAATACTCTAATTCTGAAATAAAAGAGTCTTCTTCAACTTTGGATGCTTTGTTAACATTTTCAGTCCATATATGGAATTCAAGTTGCAGAACAAGTTCAGTTGGAATTCACAGTTTTTGTGGTCACAAATGTAGTTCATGTATCCACTCATTTATCCCAGCCAATCATGTTGAAGTTATAAGGAGTGTTTCAAGTTGCACTGGTTTTTAAATGAGGCACAATACCAGGCAGCCAATCAGAGCATAGGTGCTCATTTACATATACCAGGTTTAAAGGCACAGTCACAAAAAAAGAAAAAAATTACAGTAGATGGATAATATCCAGGTAATAATAAAATTACATTGGATTAAACATTTTTGCGAATGTGATTTGCACACAACGGAATTTGAACTCCGCATTAAACTCATCCGTACAGTGAAAAACACTAGTGAACATAAGCCTAAAGATGTGCGCAGCCCTATCCATGGTGCCCGAGAAGCAGTTGGGAGTTTGGTGCCTTGCTCAAGAGCACTTCAATCATGACCTGCAATCTTCCGGTCACAAGATATTTCTCTTATTAGGGAAAATATTAAAGGAAAATGAAGTACTGTAGATGGACACTAAATGACTTCAGCCTGTTGTAACTGCTGTATGTATGTCCCTTCTTATTAATAAGAAATTTTCATCACATCTCCTATGCTATTACAAAGAGGATGGGAAGGAGGCAAAGCTGAACATCAATACAATCACTGGAGAGCGTTCTTGTTTATTGACTGGTAGAATCAAATAAAATGGATGTAGATGGAATGCACATTTATGAGGGCGTGCTGCTGAGCGCGTGTTTAGAGTTGGTTAAGTCCAGTCATAAACCACAGCCATACCAAGACTTTTCTTCTGTATTTATTCACGCTGTAAGGCAGTCACTAGCTCAGAAGTACAAACAAGAGCAATCTATTAGTAATGTTGTTTATGAATAATGCATGAGCCCCACACTGGTTTTGCATTATCAGGGCAAAAAAAACATTTGAGTCATTTTTTCACGTTATCGAGAAAAGAGCTTTCAGTGTGCTTAATCTGCACACAATTTGCCTGAAATGCACTGACAGCTTTACGCCTGCCGGTGTGTCACTTTAACATCCTTCAACACCATATAGCACTGGCACTACACTTTCTAACCCTGACACTGAGACAACGCTCGACTGATGCCTAGACAGTGAGGAAAATTCACAAGTGTCATCTTCATCTGAGAGGGAGCACTGGAATGGGGGGGGGGGTACATGTTCATCCTTCCCTCCCTTAACACTCTCCATGGAAACAAGACAACTAGTAACACCTGCCATTTGTCAAAAGCCCACTGCTTCCCCCCTCTACTCCACCCTCTGTCTCATAATTGCCACATCGAATGCATCTCTTACCATGCCATCCCATCGAATAAGGGAAGGAGACCTCAAAAAGGTTGTCGTATTTCGTCAGGAGCCTTTTCATTATGCATGCCAGACCTGTGGAGCGAGAGCGAGAAAAAGAGAAAGAGAGAGATAAAAAGCTTGAACTAGGCAGAATTGACTTCAATTTACCTCCAATATTGCCTGGGCTTTAGCCAGCCTTGTCTCATTACCCACACAGCACACTAAAGCCCGGGCTCTGCCATCACAGACTAAAGCTGCACTCATTCTGTCTCATAGCCAATATACAACATTACACATGCACAATCACTCTTAGCATCACACAGGTATATACTGTCTGTTATACATATCTACTGTCTATGTGTCTATTGTGTATTATATATACCTAATGTCTATTATGTATCTATTGTCCATTATGTGCATCTACAGTCTAAGTATCTATTGTCTATTATACATAACTACATAACATTTATTTATTTTCATTTACAGGGGTTAGACAATGAAACTGAAACAGCTGGTTTTAGACCACAATAATTTATTAGTAGGTGTTGGGCCTCTTTTTGCGTCCAATACAGCGTCAATTCGTCTTGGGAATGACATGTACAAGTCCTGCACAGTGGTCAGAGGGATTTTAAGCCATTCTTCTTGCAGGATTGTGGTCAGGTCACTACGTGATGCTGGTGGAGGAAACCGTTTCCTGACTCGCTCCTCCAAAACACCCCAAAGTGGCTCAATAATATTTAGACACAAAGACTTGCTGTCTTGGTCACAGATGCACCAGCAAGACGTGCAGCAACAATTTGTCCTCTTTTGAACTCTGGTATGTCACCATAATGTTGTGTGCATTGTAATATACTATATAACTGTGCTCTTACCTGCTAACTGAACCTTCACACTCTGCTCTTACTGGTGCAATGTGACATTAATGAAGATTG
>BRDA01020013.1:65131-76397 GCA_036984385.1 Crenuchus spilurus
ATCTGTTACTTTGACTTCGTGGACAGTACAATCACACCCTCCAAAGTACCGATTTAACCTGGTCAGACCACTCACCAGACTGGTCCAATTTAGCCATGAAACCTCCCACACTAACATGACAGGTGCTTCAGTTTCATTGTCTAACCCCTGTATATGTGTGTGTGTGTGTATATATATGTATATATATATATATAGAGAGAGAGAGTCTACTATGCATATCTATTGCCTATTATGTGTACCAATTGTCTAGTATTTATACCTACTGTCTATTATATGTGTCTGTTGTATATTATGCACATAATCTGTCAATATATGCATCTATTGACTGCTATACATATTTTTTATTATAGGTATCTACTGTCTATTACACATATCTAATGTCTATTATACTTATCTATTGTCTATTATGCATATTTATTGCCTATTATATGCATCTACTCTTATTTCTACTGCCTACTGTCTGTATATACTATTATACAAATCTACTGACTAGTATGCACATCTATTGTCTATTATGCATGTCTACCATTACACATATCGTCTGTTATATGTACATACTGTCTATTATGTGCCCATGCTGTCTAGTATTCATGATGAGATTCTCACTCAATGTAAAGAACAGTGTTACAAAAGGCTGAGATCTGACAGTGATGATGAAAAAACATCAACCATGATCCTATGACAGCACCTAAATCAAATCTGTCCTTCAGAGGTGATGGAAGGTTACAAGAGGATTGTTTTTCCTGCCCAGCAAAAGCTGTCCAGTTGATTTAAGAAGAGTGACAATAAATGCACAGGCCAGGTATTAAAAAAAAGTCTATAGGAACATCTGAGCCTTCTCAAAATCCTCACTTCGTCAGACCTAGTACAAATGAATTTTCAGTTTTTCTGTGTACAATAAACCCAAAGTACATTAATAACATAAACAGTATCACATTTGGATTGTGTATTTTCTGTAGAGTCTGAAACATCATTCACTAGTTTTTGAAAACATGACATTTGTCATGGTAGTTACTTTTTCACTGACACAAACAAGATAAAGACAAGATGGCATTAAAACAGAAACATGCGAGTATGTAAGCATCTGTTTAAAGATGAGGCAGAGTGATAAAAGTGAAAGTAAAAGTGGTCAGCTAATTGACAATGACCAATGACACCATCCACTGTCCCAAGTCTAGTGACTGATACAGAGAGAACCTATAATGACTATAGCTCTGTAGATGGCTCAAAAAAAAGAAATATCAAATTGAAATTGACCTCTGATAAAAGAATCAAAAATGTGAATACAAATTATATCAAAATATTACGACCACCCCTGTATTATTTTAATTGGTTTACTGTGATGCACAGATTGCTCTGTATCACTCACTGGAGCTGTGGTTCCCCACTGGCATCAATGGTATGTGGGGCACCACTGTTATGCTGCTGGGAGGCTCAATGTACAAGAAGTCCATTTTCGGTACATCTCCACTACGGCAGCTCTAGAACATCCCAAGAAGCTAACAGTTTCTGAAATGCTACCAGCCCTCACCTGGTACTCTATTATAATGTCCATCAGTCAAAATGCATCCTTTACCCATGATGATGGTTTTACTCTCTGCTACAACTGACTGGTGTGCTCCCTTAATTATACATGCAGTAAACCCTGTCATCCAGTGACATCCAGGGCCAAGTTCATTACAAACTAGGGGTGATCATAATATTCTGATATGACCATGTATATGCCTCTTTACATTAAGTGCAGTGGTTTTGATAAATGCAAACTAACTGAACTCACAGCCAAAAATCTCCCACTCTACCGGAGGATAATAAATGCAACAGTTTTTTCTCCCAATAAGGAAACATGCTGGGTTTTTGATATCAATAAACTAGATTACAGGCTGGGTCAGAGGCCTGCAGTCCCTAAGCAGCCTCTCAGACTAGAATAATTGACGGAGTAGAGAGCATTTCAATCTCTCCAGGATAAAGACAGGCACAGCTCATTAACATTCATATTATGCATGCTGTCTATTTTATGAAATATGCATAAACACAAGCATTTATAATGACGATCACAAATGAAGGAAGGCAAAGGTGCAAAAGGTAAATGCGTCTGGAAGATTCATGGTGTGAAATATGACGCTGGGGAAATCAGAAAGTACTTTTGATCGTTCTCAAAAAAATGTAGGATTTATGATGGTGACAAATATGAGAAAAGTGCTCAGACTGCATATGAACATTATATTACCATTTAACATGCCACAGCCATGGCAAACTGTTCATTTACTCTGTTTAACCCATTAACATGAAGCTCATTATTCAGCTATTATGACTTAATTATGAGTAATCGCTATAAATTATTCAGTACCTGCTATGAAATTAACACCGTCACCATCAGGTCACCAAAAACTTTTTGTCATTTGAAAATTCAAGTCGTCCTTTACATTTTGTGAGCATTTCATGACAAACGGTGCAAAAAGACAAGAACATGCAATGAGCATTTTTGAGATAAGAGTTTTTGTTTTGATCACTACAATATGTACGGCCATGACTCTGTATTTACTTTATTCAACTCTGTCTATTGTAAGGATGCTGCTGTTTCACATTTTGTCTTAACTTCTTGTTTATGTTCACCTCCATTAGAAAAAGATGTTAAAATGCCATTAGTGTGGGAACAATCTCATTTTCTATACAGTCCCCTCTACTCGTTTTCCAGCCTGTATATGTGACAAAAAAGGCCAGAAATAACTTTGAGGGACAATGAAGACCTACCAAAGCACAGAGCTTTCCCATTACCTTCATAGCAGTAAAGTGAGTCATACATCAGACGACCAGTGATTTTGTGCATTTGAAGGCTGATGTTCAGCCCAGCCAGTCAAGCAGCCCAAGTCACTCAGCATGGGCTCTTCTTTCAACACTTGGATCAGTTCAGACAGCAGGGTGCTCCTGCATCACAAGCTAGGACAGATTGTGCAGTCACGCGGCCTCAATACTCCGGAAGTTGTGTTAAGAAAGTTGGCTATCGCTCCTTCTGTGTGTGTGTTTTAAGAGTTTTAGCTCAACCATAGAGTGTATATATTGGTAGACGATGTTACACCGTCTGCTTCCGTTCTATAGATATTAAAGCAAAATACCACCACTATTCTGTAAAATTTGGAGCCAGATTGAACTCGGCTCACTTTCTCAAAGCTTTGGTTCTCTCTGACCCAATTTAAACACTGTTCTGCTGTCAGCACACACCAGTTAACCCTTTGGAGTCAGCGAACCCGCCTGTGAGAACAAAACCGAAATTCTGCATAAACACATATACTGTAACTCAAAGATTTTATCCTACAAATAAAACAGCACATACCCAAGAAACCTTAAAGGGTCTACTTTTCAAATATATATAGCTTGAATCTATAGCTTTAAGATTCTTGGGAGAGGAGCTTAAATAAGCAGAGACACGTCACTGAGAGCGACTCAGACAGCTGAGCATATTTTCCCACCCAAAAGACAAAATTTGTCATTCATATGATAATGACATGGTAATTCCGGACATTCCATTGGTGGTTTCCAGTGGCCTAGAATAGACAGCTTTAATTGTAGTGTTTTTTTTAGGTTTAGTGCTTTCAGCCACATGCAAAAACACTTCCTTTAGGAGGTGGACGCAGGTTGTACGTAATGTCACGGCACTCCAATATTTCGATTTTGTGGATGTAACATTTCTCTTCTAAACTCCCCTTCATCCAGATGTCAGTCCCTAACTGAACACATCAGGCTAGTTAGGCAAATTTCAGTAAGAATATCCAAATGCTATTAGTACCTAACTTTCTACTGTAAACAAACATTGCTAAACAAAAAAGCTCAAAGACAAAAGTAACAACAAGCAGCACTATTTCATGAGTTTGTGAACATACTTGAATTTTCTATATTTGAGTAAATTTGACCTAAAACATACCTGGATTGTCACAAAGGTCATAGAAGTAGTTAAAGAGAACCAAATCCAAAAAATGATAAAATGATTGATGTATTTATTTACTGAGGAAATTGTTTGAATATTATGTCTGTGAGTGGCAAAAGTATGGGAACCTTTAGGCAGATCATTTGAAGTTGACGTTTGAGTCATGTGCTGTCAATCAATGGGATGACAATCAGGTGTGAGTGGGTGCCCTGTTTTACTTAGCACCTGCCCTCTAAACTGTATGAATATTTAATGATAAAATAACCAAAGGAAACAGTGACATATTATGTGGAATTAAACATTATCACATTCATTTATGGAAAAGATAAGAACATTTTTCCTTGTATGATAAAGTTAGAATTTTACAGACAGCAGACTTAGAAATGAACTTCAACAACAAGCCAATTAAATACGAAATATATTAACACAGGAAATTGCAAAGTTCTATGGTAACTTTTTAGCATCCAACCCAACTTCAAGCATTAAATGTCAGTTCTATTAGGTCAGCTAGCAGCATAGAGAGACTCACCCTCTCTTCATTTCTTCACTCGATGTTAACATAGCTACAACAAATACCCAACAAACACTTTTGTTTGATGCTAATTGACTAAGCAGTGGCCTCTTTAATTGCTGAGCTCAGGGGCTGGTTGCACTCAGTGCCATGTGCCCTGGCAGCGGATGACCTGCACACTAATTTGCCTGACGTTTATTTACATTGGGAGATTAAGTCTGTCATGCCTAAAGCACTCAGGCCTGTCGGCAGGAGAGACCACCTCAACCAGGAAAAGAACAGTTATCTGCTACTGCAGCCTTTTCTCTCAAGCCCCCCACTGCCAGTCTCTTCTTACCTTTTGTGGCACTGACAGCTTGGTGTTAATAATACCCAAGAAAGAGGCAGGATGTGTGAGGAATGATGCAGCAAAAGGCTCAGAGCAGGGTGAAGACAGGTAGAAGACAGATATGCATAAGTGGAGCTTTCGTTAAATGGTTACTCCCAAAGCGAAGGAAATACAGAGACCATCACTATCACTCATGTAAGTGTCTTTTGTGGCTACGTCAGTGAGTCTACGTCTATAAAAGTCAGCTTTTTATACTGCACGTTTTCACAAAGTGCAACTTTCACATACAGATGTTCGTAGACTCACTGGCCACTTCATTAGGTACATATAACTTTTTGTGAATGTATTTACATTCACTGTTCATTTTTCAGCTCCACTGAGCATATAGGTGCACAATCACAGATTGTAGTCCACCTGTTTACTGTGTTAGCCTCCTTTCACCCTGTTCTTCAAGGCTTTCACAGGACCACCACAGAGCGGGTGTGTGTGAAGCTTTTAGACATCTCAGTGTCACTACTGGAGTAATACTAGTGCACCAATCTAAACTATTCAGTCAACAGTTTCCTGTGACCACCAATGAAGGACTAGAGGACCAAACTGTGCAGCAACAGATGAGCGACTGTCTACAACGTGGACCAACAAGGTAGGTGTGTCTAATAGAGTAGACAGTGAGATAACAGTGTTTAACATCTCCAGCAGCTCTGCTGTGTCTGATCCACTCAAACCAGCACAACACACTAACACACCACCACCACATCAGTGTCACTGCTGAGAACATCCACCATTCAAATAATAGCTGCTCTGTGAGGGTCCTGATCACTGAAGAACAGGTGAAAGGAGGTTAATAAAGTATACAGAGAAACAGATGAACTACAGTCTGTCACTGTAGAACTACAAAGTGCACCTGTATGATCAGTGGAGCTAAAATCGACAAAGACTGTAGATACAAGGTATGTGTACCTAATGAATTGGCCAGTGAGTGTAGCTCATAGAAGTTTCTAATCAAATTTGTAATCTGTTCTGGACAGTTTATAAACATGCCTCCACAAGAGGATGGGTTGTCATTTTAAATCTAGGTTCCTCTCAGTGGTTCAGTGCTGGTGCCACAACATCCTTCTAGAAGACACTAAACATTATAGCAAATATGCTTCAAATGTTGTTGGTCATCCCTGTCCTGTCAAAACAGCTGCAAACAGATTTGGGGAATTTGGAGGCCACTGTTAACAGATACTCACCACTGCTGAGCATCTCTTACTGATCCAAACATCTGGCCACAATTATTTGGCCCTTGTAAAAGCTTCACCTGGCAATTTCTCCCATTTTCTCCCATGTCTCAACTACAAATACTGAATGTTCTAATCCCTGCTCACTGTATATACTGATTAAAATAAACTCAATGAATATGTGTAGAGTTTATAAAAACAGATTTATTCCAAAATGACCAATTTACAGTAGAGGGTATAATACTGACTTTGCTTTTAATGGAAGTCAGTGGAACCAGACGTGTTCTAAGTCACTCTGAGTCATGTCTTTTGGTCCAGTCATCATGAAATTTACACACAATGTAAACAGGAATTTTCAAATTATGTCTGAAACTAAAAAATGACTAAAACTAGACTGTTTTGAAAATGAACCCTCCATGTAATGGAAATCTTACATTACACAGCATCTGAATGGAGATTTTTCATTGAAAGTAAAATAAATTCCAAGACTAGGCTTAATCCGTGTCTGGGAAACCAGCTTAATATGATTAATAATTTATATGATAAAGACAGTATTAAGCTGTGGGTTGGGTGTCCAAGAGAACCTGACAAATGCACCATTTAAATGTTGCACAGACGTTTGCATGGATATGCTGGTTTGTTATTATTTGGAAAGCTTTTTTTAATGAAATATGAATACTCAATTAATCATGAAAATACCTGGCACAGTACTTGATTACTCACATAATCAATAGTGACAGCTCTAAAGGTCACATTACTTTGATGGTCCCCTGTAGGTTACTTATGAAAGCTCAGAATGCTAAAAACTCATGAAGATTTGCAGATTCGGAGCAGCACTTCCTTTATTGTATAGATTAAGATCAGCATTTGGGTTAGATTCTGTTGACTAGGTTTTAGACTGGGCTTAGACTGAGTGCTTTGTTTAGTGTTAAAAATATTTGATAGAAATTCAACTGAATTGAATATAGGGCATCTGCAGTGAAGCGCCAAAACAAACTGCTACCAAGTTTAATAATGAACTATGCTGAATGTAGCTCACAGATCTGACTGACTTTCTTTTCTCATGATAAAATGAACGGTGAGAAAACAATGCAGAATAAGATGTATTTTTAGCTTTTTGCATTAATACATTTGAATGCAAATGCAAAATGTGTGATACATTTTGTAAGGGTGGCAGATTTGGTGTTATTCTAGCACTGGTAGAACAGTGTTCTGCTGCTTCCAAATTAATCACATGACCATCAGCAGTGTGGCTGACTTAGTTAACCTCAACCCTCAAACTCTCAGGTTTATTAGTTGCCAGAGCTTATTATTCTTCCATAATCATAACTTATAATAACTAGAATTGCATTTCCTGAAGGAAATACACAATGCTTGAAAAGAGCTGAAAGTGTGTGTGTGTGTGTGTGTGTGTCTGTGTGTGTGTGAATTGCAGACATGTCCAAAAATGTTTGGAAGTAAGCGAGATGGAGACAGAAGAGAGGCCGTGTGTGTGCTGTGTGGTCTATTGTGACATGACTAGCAATTAACATTCAACAGCAAATAATTTGAATTTCTGAACATTCTATCATTCATTTCAATAAGAGAGTTTACATTTTTATTGTAATTTTATTTTATTAATAATAAATAGAAAAATGAAGAAGAATAAAGAAGAAGAAGGATAAGAAATAAGAAGAAGAAAAAAAGAAGAAGAAGAAGAAGAAGAAGAAGAAGAAGAAGAAGAAGAAATAACAATACAATGCTTTTCAAGCACTATAATAACCCAGTCAGTTGTGGCCCACAAGGTGTTAAATAGAGAAAAAGGAAAAAACAAAAACTCACTCTCTCTCTCCTGGGTTGTGAGGTCAGGAAGATGAAGAACATGTCGTCGTGGCAACAGCAGGGTCTGAAACGGCCATGTGGCCCAGTAAGGGACCACAACTACCCAATGCTCGTTCTCCACTACCACACGCTCCTGCATGACAACATACACAATGCAAATGCATGACCTAAAGGAATAAACAACAACATACTCAAAGCCTTCCATGCATGATTCAGAAACATGACATTTAAAAAATGTATACATGTTGCAAGCTTACTTCATCAGTTTACTGCATACACAAATATGCATCATGTTAAAGAAGATATCAGTAACTAATGTTTGTGTGTTTTCATGACACTGTCTACTGTCTTGTGAGCACAACGTGTGATTGGAGTTGAGCAGCAATAATATCTGCTCCTCTTCAATATATTATTTTTGGTTACTCCACTCACCTTTCACTCTGGGTATCCAGCTCAATGCTCAAATCGTTTTTCACTCCACTCCCACTCCATTCTATTCCAGGTTTTATATTTTCCACTTCCCACTCGCTCACCGCTCAATACGTTTTGCATTCAATCCACTCCCAATGTAACCCACCCCAGGTTTAATTTTACACTCCCCACTCAAAATAGTTTGATTCACTTCACTCCCACTCCATTCCACTTTAAGTTTTCTACTTCTTGAATTCAAAACATTTTGCATTCATGCCATCTTGGCTCTGATCTACTTTGGGTTTTCTATTTTCCACTCCTCATTCAAGACACTTTGTATACATCCCACTCCCACTCCACTCCAGGTTTTCTAATGTTAACTCCAACTCCACTCCAGGTTTTCTAATGTTAACTCCAACTCCACTCCAGATATTCTATTGTCCACTCCCACTCCACTCCAGGTTTTCTATTGTCCACTCCAACTCCACTCCAGGTTTTCTATTGTCTACTCCCACTCCACTCCAGGTTTTCTATTGTCTACTCCCACTCCACTCCAGGTTTTCTAATGTCCACTCCCAATCCACTCCAGGTTTTATGTCCACTCCAACTCCACTCCAGGTTTTCTAATGTCCACTCCGATTCTACTCCAGGTTTTCTATTGTCCACTCCCTACTCAAAACATTTTTGTATTCACTCCACTCCTGCACTGCTGCACTCTGGGTTTTTGGTTTTCCGCTCCCTGCTCATTCACCTCTCAAAAGGCTTTGTATTTGCTTACTATTTAGATGAATACTGGCTATTGGCCAGGCTATAGGTAGAGACTGGCTTTCAAATCTGCCTCTGGTCACATTTGAGGTGCTGTAGTTAAATTCAGTTCAAATAAGTTAGACTTTACGATAACGAACGAATGGATAATATAGACACAATCATTAAGAAGAGGGAGAGAGAAACAAGTTTTTACCCCCACAATAAAACTCTGGCAGTAGTGATAACCTCCCCACACTCCCGCTCACACTTACCATTAGCAGTTTGAATAATTTTTGCTGTGTAGTTGCATTATGGATCAGTATAATGTGTTACATTGGAGCAGTGTGGGAACAATATTGAAGTGAGTGAGAACATCAATACAACAACTTTGTGAAATGTTAATGCCCGCTCCACCCAAAACCACGTCAGTCCTAACAGCTCACATGCTCTGCTTGCGAGCCAGCGAGCTCTTAAAAACTAATGAACTAACATGAGGTAACGTTTTCTTAAAACACTTTATGATCATTGAAATGGTAAGGAGATGCAGAGCAAAACAGCAAATAATAATAATTTTCCCTGACATCAGGCCATTTTTCTGAACTTCTGGGTTTCTGATGTGCTCAGGGGCAAAACCTTTGGCAGCTCCATAACTAAAAAGAACTTTGCTGCCAGGTACTGAAGTATCTGTATGAAGTCTCTTGTATCAAAACAGACAAAACAACACATAAAAAAACAACCACAGCCTTTGGAAAAGTTACTATCCCAGCTATTACAAGAACCACATACTCTCAAAAGAACTAAATGTTACTTCAGTAATTTCCATAAAAAGTCTGATTGACACTGCTGATCAAAAGGATCACCACCAAGCCACACCAATAACCATTCCCACTATTAGGTAGGTGGTCAATCAATCCAAGGTCTTAAAGATAAACTACATAATGTAGTGTTTGATCATCACATGTACAGAGTTGATACTCTGTACTGAGTGGTACAAGGAAGCCTTTAGACTAGAGTGGAGAACTCCTGCACATTGGCATTACCACAGAAGGTAATATGTTGGTGTTGAATACCATCATCGCTGAGTCCTGGTGTAATGACACATAATTAAGCATATTTTTGGAAAAGCATTTTTAAAACTTTGATGGCGCCACTGGTTGTCTGTCTGGTCCTGGAAAATTTCTTAAAATAAATCTTATTCATTTTACCATCACAGCATCACCAGTTCCAAGAAAGTCAACCACGTCCTCATGATCAGGATCTGTGTACTTGATTATTGTATTCTTCACTGTTCTTAAGACCCAATAACAACACAAAATCTGCTCAATGAAGCTATTGAGCCTTGTGAGGCACGAGGTAACAAACCCAGCTGATTCCCACAAGCTCCAAAAGGACGGGATTTGGAAGGCAGGTTTAGGAACATGACAGCTGATGATGGATTACAAAATGGCCGAAGTTGACGTGTGGCTGCTACAGTGAGCCGAGGTCTGATGAGGAGGCGTTTGACAAAGCACAGCTCCGTGTGGCAGTGAGTGATGGGAACTGATTAGAACCTCGACTCACAATGATCTTCACACACACTGACTGCAGACAGAGCAAGAGAGAGAGAGAGAGAGAGAGAGAGAGAGAGAGAGAAAGAGCGCAAGAGAGAAAGAGATAGAGTGAGAGCGAGAGAGAGCAAGAGACAGTGAGAGAAAGCGAGAAAGACAGCGAGAGAGAAAGAGAGCGAGAGAGAAAGAAAAAGAGAGCAAGAGAGAGCGAGAGAGAAAGACAGCGAGAGAAAGAGAGAGAGAGAGAAAGAGAGCAAGAGAGAGTGAGAGAAAGAGAGAGAGAAAGAAAGAAAAAGAGACCGAGAGCGAGAGAGAAAGACAGCGAGAGCAAGAGAGAGAAAGAGAGCAAGAGAGAGCGAGAGTGAGAGAGAGAGCAAGAGAGAGTGAGAGTGAGAGAGAGAGCAAGAGACAGTGAGAAAGCGAGAAAGACAGCGAGAGAGAAAGAGAGCGAGAGAGAAAGAAAAAGAGAGCAAGAAAGAGTGAGAGTGAGAGAGAGAGCAAGAGACAGTGAGAAAGCGAGAAAGACAGCGAGAGAGAAAGAGAGCGAGAGAGAAAGAAAAAGAGAGCAAGAGAGAGCGAGAGAGAAAGACAGCGAGAGAAAGAGAGAGAGAGAGAAAGAGAGCAAGAGAGAGTGAGAGAAAGAGAGAGAGAAAGAAAGAAAAAGAGACCGAGAGCGAGAGAGAAAGACAGCGAGAGCAAGAGAGAGAAAGAGAGCAAGAGAGAGCGAGAGTGAGAGAGAGAGCAAGAGAGAGTGAG
>BRDA01020017.1:0-38269 GCA_036984385.1 Crenuchus spilurus
TTGCTATTTTACGCTGGGTAACACCATTCTGGTATTGTTGCACTATCTTTCTGCGCAACAATGGTGGAATTGGTGATCCTCTTACCATCTTGGCTCAAGAGAGACACTGACACTCTGAGAAGCTCTTTTTACACCCAATCATGTTGTCAATTGACCTAATTAGTGTTAATTGGTCTTCCAGCTGTTCGTTATATGCTCAATTTCCTTTTTCCATTCACTTATTGCTACTTGTCCCAACTTTTTTGGGATTTGTTGACGCTGAATTGATTTTGAATCAACATATTTCTCCTTTAAAATGTTACATTTACTCAGATTAAACTTTTGATCTGTCATCTATGTTCTATTACCAATAAAATATTGATATTTGCCATCTCCCCATCATTGCATTCAGTTTTTATTCACAATTTGTTTAGTGTCCCAACGTTTTTGGAATCCAGTTTGTATATTACAATGCACACAACATTATGGTGACATACCAGATTTCAAAAGAGGACAAATTGTTGGTGCACGTCTTGCTGGCGCATCTGCGACCAAGACAGCAAGTCTTTGTGTCTAAATATTATTGAGCCACTTTGGGGTGTTTTGGAGGAGCGAGTCAGAAGAATGGCTTTAAAATCCCTCTGACCACTGTGCAGGACTTGTATGTCATTCCCAAGATGAATTAATGCTGTATTGGCCGCAAAAGGAGGCCCAACACCTACTAATAAATTATTGTGGTCTAAAACCAGTTGTTTCAGTTTCATTGTCTAACCCATTGTCTAAATATATATATATATATATATATATATATATATATTAGGGGTGGGACACGTTAATTTCGATTAATTAATTCCGGGGAAAATAATGAAATAAAAAAAATTAACGCAATTTAATCGCACTTTGCACCGTGGAACGTTTCTTAGTGCACGAGTTCCCGGCATACATATTATATCGACACACGTGATGAGCATGATGGAGATGACGGAAGAGACTACACTGGTTGATGGGAAATTTAAATACAAGAAACTTCCACATGGAAGTACAAACAAAAATGCTGTTGTTTACACTTTATTATTGTAGGAGTTTGCTTAACACAGAAGCACTTCCACCTTTCATTACCACCTCAACACAAAACATGTTGGGGCTAGCACGTAGATCAGTAATGTTAACTTAGCTGCTACAAGCAAACAGTGTCGCCAGTTAAACACATGATGTCGGGGTTCACATTCAGAAACAAAATGTCAAAAGTCCATGTCACTGCATTTTTGGTCAGAATTTCCAGTGTTCTGAAAACTGTTTGCTCTGTTTTCTGCACGTATCTATTGGTCTGTGTAGTAGACTGGTGGGAAAATAAACACAATATTGAAGTTTAAGATTATTGTATGTTGATTCATTCATCAACCAAACTTAAATTAATATTTCTCATGTTAAATATTGAAATGTGATTAAAATGAGATTAATTTTGATTAATTACAAAGCTTCTAATTAATTAGATTAAACATTTTAATACCCCTTATATATATATATATATATATATATATATAAGGTATGAAGGCTGACATCATCTATATAGAGACTGTCCATTAAGCCGGTCAAACTGTATAAAGTGCAATTTTGTATTTCTACGGTTCCAACTGTCTCGCTCCAGTTTCCACTTCATGGTGGCAGCCATGGTGACCTCAACATCAGCAGTGATGAGGCCAGTCCATTGATTAAAACACAAACAAAGAAATCATGAAACAACACTGGGAATAAAACCTACAAGTGAATAAAAGAAAACTGCAAATGAAACTGCCAGAATCTGGCTGATGGCAGCACAATTCTCATAACTGTAAAACTGAGGCAAGCAGTTGTGTCCTCTTCTGGGGGATGCATTCGATTTCTCAGGGTTAAGCTTGCTTGCTCCACCAGTCAATCTTCTGGAGTTGCTTTTGCCTCCCTACTGAAAAAAACAGCAGACCAGTACAAATTTCATGCTGGTTTATGCTGATCATGTGCTAGTTTTGTTTGTGGTCAGCATATTATAATCTCATGATGGTGACCAGCATAGCAGCACCCAAAACTCAACATATACTGGTTTTGTTGGTGACCAGAATACCACATTCTTATGATAGTGACCAGCATGCCATGTTCATATAATGTTGGCCAGCGTAGCAGCAACCAAAATTCTCAGCACATGCTGGTTTTGATGATGGAAAGCATACCGTATTCCATTAATGGTGATCATAGAAGCATCCAAAACTTAGCATATGCTGGTTTGGTTGATGGCCAGTATACCATTTTCCTATGGTGGTCCAATCCAATATTCAACACTGGTTTTGATGGTGGTCAAGTTTACTATATTGTCATGATATTGACCAGCATTCTCACAATGGTGA
The DNA here is from genome assembly GCA_036984385.1 of Crenuchus spilurus. Lineage (NCBI taxonomy): Eukaryota > Metazoa > Chordata > Actinopteri > Characiformes > Crenuchidae > Crenuchus > Crenuchus spilurus. The sequence goes on from BRDA01020017.1 coordinate 2,358, forward strand.
TCAGTATAACATATTCCCATGATGGTGGCCAGCATACCAACATCCAAAACTCAATATATGCTGGTTTTGCTGGTAGCTGGTGGGCTGTTTTCTTGCCTTATATAACATGGAGCTGGTTATCAGCTCTGTCTTCATTAAGCTGCAGTTTTGGGGGGGAGAAAGGCATTTTTCCTCATGAGACCAGCCAAATGTCCCCCCACACACAACATGTTTTATCATCCTGTTGGGAGCTGCTCAGCACTAAGGTCTAAATACACCCCCACACACTCATACACAGTTTTTCTTGATGGCTGTGACTGAAACCCCAGGGGGAAAACAATTTCAACTGCCACATGCTTTCCAAAATAGCAAACACTGAGAACATGGAGCATGACTCACTGAACTGGTGAAAAACAAGACTTTACTACCAACGTAGAGGAGCAAGTCCCAGCCTTCACAGATCAACAGCATGTAACACAACATATATACATACACTGCAGTGTTGAAATAAGACTCAGGGATGGAGGATTTGTTCAAGACGAGCTCAGATTTGGTCTGTTAATGTACATGTTCATGTGATTTCAGTTCTGGATAACAAACCACACTTAATAACAAGATGTTAGTTTTTCCTCTTAATGTAATTCAAAAAGTTAAACTGTGATATATTGTATACTGATGACATATAAAGTGACATACTAAGTCCAAACTCAGCTCAGCATCTACCAGGATTTTTTTTTGCACTTCATGCTTCCATCTTCTGACAAGTTTTATAGAGATGCCCATTTCCTTTTCCAGCAGAACTACTACTGACCATTATACTGGGCTTGATTGGTCAGCCATCTCATGAACTATAAGTCATACTGATCAACATTAATAAAGGACAGTAATTGTGATATTCTATTAGTCCAAATGTTTGTGGACACCCCTTCTAATGAATGTATTCACTTTAAGATGAGGCAGATGTACAGATGCACACACAGCTTGTTTAGTCCCTGTGGAAAAGTACTGCCAATAGAACAGGACTAAACATGAACCTATTGGCACTATGTCTAATGCCAACACGGACTATAGGGCACAGCATTGAGCTGTGGAGCAGTGGACCTGTGTTCTCTGCTCCAGTACTTTTGGGATGAGTTGGGGATGAGGTGGTGGTGGTGATGATCCAACATCCTGACCTAACACTCTTGTGGCTGAATGCAATCAGATCCTCACAGCTATGCAGCAAAATCTAATAGAAATCATTCCCTGGACACTAGAGACAGATACTCCAACAAAAGCAGGATAAACTCTTTTTAACAGTCTTAACTGACAGTGAATGAGCAGGTGTCTTAATACATTATGTTACATACTTTAATACGCTCAGGTGTAATAAAGCTTGTACTCATTTCACAAAGGCTTTGCCTCTATTTGTCTTGTATGAATAACCTCCTCCTGCCTGTCATTCAAACACTGCTACACTGTAAGTGACAGCAGAGATGAATGTAAAGATTTGAGTATGAAAGAGTGAAAGATGCCTGGAACTAACTCGGAGCCTCGCTGAACAACCTCAGAGGGAAGATCACTCAGCTCAGACTTCCTCAGTCAGAATATCCAAATAAAGACTCTTGTCAGGCAGAAATCTCTTCTCTCTGCATATTTCACACACTGTGTTCTTGCTCTGCATTTTTACAGACTGTTCTGGACTGAAACTGACAGCAGCCTCACTGTGACATCACTGATATCTGATCAAAAGAATCAGTGCTGTTTATTTATTATTGTCATAATGCAGTACTTTTGATTTAGATACGTTAAGCTTAACCAGGGGCACCAAAAGCAAGTTTTCACTTTACATGAATTATTTCTCACTCATGACTCACTGAGAGAAGAAAAGAACTTTTTCAGTCAGACAGATACATCAGACAGACAGACAGACAGACAGCCAGACAGAAAGAGGCTGGCAGACAAACAGTCAGAGGTAATGAGATAGTCCTGATGAATTTAACCTGATAAAAAGTCATTTTTGACCTTGTTGTCCTTCTAGTGCCCTAACGCTCTACCCTTGACTGTCCACACGTTGAACCTGTTACATGTGACGATTGAGTCACGCCTATGCGGCGGCACGCCTGCAGGGATTAATGCACTGCAGCTTGAGCACAGAAATCTGACGTGACATACAGCTTGTGAACAAAAGCCAAATAAATCCTCCACTCAGAGGCTGAACAAAGGCTTGTTCAGGCAGCAAAAGGTGATCTGTAGACAACTGAATAACTATTTCTCAACTAATGCCATGCAGCAAAGAACAATCTGGACTGAAATGTAGTTTCCAGGTTCTTTTAACTACAAAGATCATGTTTCTGAAGTAGACAGAGAGACAGAGAGAGAGACAGACAGGCAGACAGAGAGAGAGACAGACAGGCAGAGAGAGAGAGAGACAGACAGGCAGGCAGAGAGACAGACAAGCAGACAGATAGAAAGACAGTCAGACAGACAGAGAGACAGACAGACAGATAGAGAAACAGAGAGACAGACAGAGAGACAGGCAGACAGATAGAGAGACAGAGACAGACAGAGAAACAGACAGAGAGATAGAGAGACAGACAGGCAGGCAGAGAGACAGACAAGCAGACAGATAGAGAGACAGACAGGCAGACAGATAGAGAGACAGATAGAGAGACAGAGACAGACAGAGAAACAGACAGACAGAGAGAGAGACAGAGAGAGAGAGAGAGACAGACAGGCAGGCAGAGAAACAGACAAGCAGACAGATAGAAAGACAGTCAGACAGACAGACAGGCAGGCAGACAAAGAGAGATGAGAAGACAGACAGGCAGACAGAAAGACAGACAGGCAGAGAGAGACAGACAGACAGAGGCAGACAGAGAGACAGACGGACAGACAGTGAGATAGACAGGCAGGCAGGCAGAGAGAGAGAGAGAGACAGACAGACAGACAGACAGACAGAGACAGACAGAGAGAGACAGACAGACAGAAAGGCAGGCAGACAGAGAGAGAGACAGACAGTCGGACAGAGGGACAGACAGACAGATAGAGAGATAGAGACAGACAGAGAAACAGACAGGCAGACAGAGAGAGAGACAGACAGGCAGGCAGAGAGACAGACAAGCACACAGACAAAGAGAGATGAGAAGACAGACAGGCAGACAGACAGAGAGAGAGAGACAGACAGAGAGAGATGGGGAGACAGAGAGACTCTTTAAATATGAAGGTCGAGTATCTGAAGTGTCCTCCACAGACGGATGCTTGGGATGCTAATTCAATTGAGATTTATTCCAAATGGGGGCGTTTACACCATTACACTCCTGTGTTACTGCTAACCACGTTGGCACTAATGATCTACGACTCCTGGACTGCCTTTGGTCACAGCAAACTCGATCGTGGGCTAATAAGATCATGTGACTGATGAGATTATAAGAATAGAAGCAGCGGAAAAGATATTTGTGATGTTGCAGGCCAAAGCAAACTGCATTAAAGAAGGACAGTGGCAGGTATGAAGAAGAAGTACTAATACTGTTTATTTGTTATTGAAATTTGATGACCTAAAGGAACAGATGTCTGCAGGTCAAGTTTGCTTTTGAGAAAACTTCAAAATACGGACAAGAATTGATCAAGAAAATGAGTCAAGAGCAAATACATATGTTTTCGTTACATTCAGTGGTGAAGAGCAAGATGACTGGCTTCACTGATGGTTGGAAGTGGAGGTTTGTCTTAAATGTCAGCAGTGTGAGCTGATGATGCTCTGCAATCACCGGCATATCGGCCACAAGTTGCAGACCTAGAGGTGATATGGGAGAGTAGCTGTGCTCCAAGGGTCCTGTGTTCCCCAAAATGTATATGACACATAAAGGGAGCATGACAAGCACTCTGCATGTACCATACCAGTGTTCAGCCTGGACCATACCAGTGTTCAGCCTGTACCACAAGTGTTCAGCCTGTACCATAACAGTGTTCAGCCTTTACTATAACAGTGTTCAGCCTGTACCATAACAGTGTTCAGCCTGTACCATACCAGTGTTCAGCCTGGACCATACCAGTGTTCAGCCTGTACCATAAGTGTTCAGCCTGTACCATACCAGTGTTCAGCCTGTACCATAACAGTGTTCAGCCTGTACCATAAGTGTTCTGCCTGTACCATACCAGTGTTCAGCCTGGACCATACCAGTGTTCAGCCTGTACCATAAGTGTTCAGCCTGTACCATACCAGTGTTCAGCCTGTACCATAACAGTGTTCAGCCTGTACCATAAGTGTTCTGCCTGTACCATAACAGTGTTCAGCCTTTACTATACCAGTGTTCAGCCTGTACCATAACAGTGTTCAGCCTTTACTATACCAGTGTTCAGCCTGTACCATAACAGTGTTCAGCCTTTACTATACCAGTGTTCAGCATTTCCTATACCAGTGTTCAGCCTGTACCATAACAGTGTTCAGCCTGTACCATACCAGTGTTCAGCCTGTACCATAAGTGTTCAGCCTGTACCATAACAGTGTTCAGCCTTTACTATACCAGTGTTCAGCCTGGACCATACCAGTGTTCAGCCTGTACCATACCAGTGTTCAGCCTGGACCATACCAGTGTTCAGCCTGTACCATAAGTGTTCAGCCTGTACCATACCAGTGTTCAGCCTGTACCATAACAGTGTTCAGCCTGTACCATACCAGTGTTCAGCCTTTCCTATACCAGTGTTCAGCCTGTACCATAACAGTGTTCAGCCTGTACCATAACAGTGTTCAGCATGTACGAAAATACCTTTAGAGTAACTGGAAATATCTGTATGTTTTGTGAAACAGGTGCAGCATGAACAATGATGGCTGATGAAAAATATTCTAGGTGGGGCTGTTTAAGTCATATTCAGTCAGTTTCCTCAACAATTCCAATATTATTTAACACAAACTGTGGGATACCAGGGCTGTCTTATTAACCATAGTTAACAAAATCATTAGACAGAAAGTACAGTTTGTACCATAAGATTACCAACTGAGTCTGGTTCAGAAACAGATACAATAAAATGAGTAAAAACAGTATTAACACTAAGTATTAGTCATTTCAAGTGTCTGTATTGCATGTCAACAATGTCAGATGTTCCTAAAACCACTAACTGGCTCTGCTGTGGTGATAAATGAAGCACTTTTGACAACAGATTTGAGGACTCTGATTGGCTAAATTGTTGTTGCTGTGCATGTATCTTGTGTTAGTAGGTCAGTGATTGGCTGCTCGTTCTCTGACTGGGTGATATTTCTGTCACCTCAGAAGAGAGAGAGAGAATGAACCAAGAAGCTAATTTCCCCACAATATATTTTATATATTAAATGTTATTGTGTTTAGCACATTCATACATAAAATACACAGTATTTATTATTTTTTTAAGATTTATTAAAAAAATTAAAATAAAAAAAATAATTTCCACTCTAGCGACAATCATAGAAATAATAGTGGGATTTATTGCAAAACCTTGAGAATTAGATTTTTCACCAAATTACTGAGGTAATCAACAGCTTCTGCTCAAAGTTCTGAAGGAGTCTTCGTTCATGCTGACGTCTAACAGAAATTAACTTTATGTGGGTCAGTAAAATGATGGGAGGGGGTGTTTTTGGGTAAAAAGAGATAGAGGAATAGAGATGATTCACTGATTCATGCTGATTTGCAGAGAAATGGGTTGAATGAGGAGGAGGAATAATATGTAGGGCAGGAGAAGTGGGGCGGATTACACAATAACCCCTCACATATTAACACCAATCTACTCTCAGTCAGAGACTCATGATCATGTAACATCACCTAACACGCGCACGCACACACACACAGCCCTCTCAAATTAACACAATAAATAAGCAAACACACTTTTTCATTCCCAACAGCCGGATGAAAACATTTCAGACTGACGTGTGCAGTTCAGCTGGTAAAACTAAAGCTAATTAAAGTCATTAATCAAATATACTGTAAAAAGTGATGTGTTCATATTCAAGCTTATACTAGTGCATCTCCAAGAATTAGAATATGGTGAAAAAGTTTGTTCATAATTTATTTTAAAATGTTTAAAAAGTGTCATAATAGTGATTTATTTCAAGCATTTTTTTGTTTTAATGTTGCTCAGTATGACTTATCTGGAGTTTGAGTGAATTACAAACATTAACATAACATAAAAAAAAAAGACTTGAAATGTCACTTTACATATAATGCATATAAAATATGACACTTTGTGAATTAAATGATCAACAAAAATACAATTTCAGCATATTGTAATTATTGGAGATGCACTAGTACATCACTTAACCATGAACAAAATACATACAGTGAATTCTGAATAAATACAACACATAAAATCTGTCCATTTTGTCTTTCATTGTGCTTATACAGGGTGTCCTGTTTGCTTCTTTACCCAAACACATGAATATCAGTAATATTAATGAAGATCTGGTGATGAAATGGTGATTAAATAAACCTCAGGCTGTGTGAACAAGACTGACACGTTTGATTACAGTGCATGTATCCCTGGCTGATAGAGTGGAGGCTGGTGTCTGTCCAGCCGTCTCCATCAGTCAAGATCTTCAATCACGAGATCTTCATTAGTATTAAAGTTATTCACAAATGTCTGGGTAAAGAAGCACCCAATGTATTTTCAGTGGTTTTAGGCCTGATTTAAGGTTGATATATGCAAATGAGCTGTGTTCTAATTGGTTGCTCTCTTGTACTGTGTCGCATTCAAAAAGCAGCTCAGAATGAAACACTTCTAAAAACTACAGTGAGCTGAAAAAGTGAGAATTTCAAATTCCGTATAGACTTGTCTATTCACTCTATGGGCATTGTGCATTTTTACACCCATATAATACCAGACCCCTTCTCCTTTGAATGGGAGGGACCAAAATACTCCAAAGTTAAGGGCACATTACCCTTTTAAATGTGTATTTGAAGTCACTGATAAATTGTTTGTTGACTGGCTCTTTTTTTTGAAGGGTGGGACTGTGAAAATAGACACCATGTCTTATGTTATGTGTTTTCCTATATTCCAACCAGTGACCAGTCTCCTTTTTTCAATATATCTGGTCTACATACCAATCAAACCATTACAATATACAGCACAGAAATACAGTTCAAATATCTCATGACTCTGTAGAGTCTGATCTTTACACTCCAGCTTACCTAGAGATCAGACGTGATTATCTCCAGAGTCTATGAAGAGGGACTGAGATACACCTCATCTGGCTCTCACCAATAGACACTCAGTACATCACTAAGGATCACTAAGGACACTTCATCTGCCTCTCACTCTGTGTGATTAATGTGTATATCTACATTCTGCCAAATGAAATCACATCAGGAACTCTTCATTCTTTATTCAGTCTACATTGCAAATGTACAGCATGAAGCTCAAAGCATTTACAGCTGCAGAGATTTAGACATTTCTTACACAGTGATCTCTTCAGAAGTATTCATATTTGATGATTTATGATTGGTGAATGTTTTTGGTGGTTCCAAGCATTAAAAGGGTAAATATGACTAGAAAGAGCAGCCAAAAATCACCTTTTTGCAATGACCACATCTGGAAAAACACTCAGATTTGCATCTGGGGAGGTCTCAATTGATCAGACAAGCTCTGAGTTAGCTACAAAACAGCATATTATTCAGTAATTATTCTGTCATTTTCTCTGAGAAGGGAGAAAAATACAGACATGGTGGATCTCAGGGTTGCTTGGTAGTTAGCACACTTTGCTTGCCACTTAGCACTGAGATCTTGGGTTTGAATCCCCAGTCAACCATGTTCTCCCTGTGTCTGCGGGGGAGTTGGTGAATTGGTTACTCTAAATTGTACTAGTGTGTGTGCACAGCTAAGGGTTGATATTCTGTTTTAGCTAAGTTAGGGGCAATGCCCTGCCCTGTGCCCAGTGAAGGGGTAGGGGACGCACTGCAACCCTGGCCAGGATTAAACAGATAAGATAATGAATGTCTGGTGGATCTGGACAAGATAAAAATCAGAGGAGCAAATGTAAAAGAAGAAATTACCACAGGACTGATATTTATTTAACCCAATTTTCCTCCCAATGTACTGGCATCAACCTATCAACTCACCTATTCACTAGAACTCTCCAAACACTTGTAATGTCTCTGACTTTAGATTGTGAAGACTAGCACATGCCTCCCTAGCATGTGAAGTCAGTCCCCACCTCTTTTCAAACTGCTGCCGATACATCATCACTGGACAGCCAAAACGCTTGAAGGAAAGCGAAGGATCCCCTGCTCTGATACATCAGCTAACAGACACCTGAGCCAGCTGACATTTCTTAGTAGTGATGTGGAGAGAATACCATCTACCCACCTGGAGAAAGCTCTCAGGCCCCGACTGCCAATGGCATGCAGCACAACTGGAATTCAAACTCATAATCCTCTGATCATAGTGTCAGTCTGCTAAGCCACACAAAGTCCCAGGACGTCCCCTTTGAATATGGATTTTGATTCACAACTTATACTTGCCCATTAGGGCTTTATTTACTCACCATGTGCAAAAACTTTTTCAAAGCACTGTAAGCATATGTGTGAAGTAGATCAACTTTATTGCTGAGTAAAGTCTAAGCTAAAGACTTCAGATACCAAATATATCCTGCCTGTTCGACTGTACCAGGAAGCTTTAGCAGAACTTTAACATACTTCAGAGCTGCAGGCTCTAACACAACATATGGACTAACTGAACCATCAGCACTGGGTTAAAGTGACGTAAGACTCTCAGAAGTGGTTTGCAGTCAGAAAAGAAACTGATTAGGCTTTCAGTCCCCCACTGCACAGTCCTCTTCTTCTGTAATTGCACTTAGATTGACTGTGCAGTGAAAGTGATCAGGACCGCAGGCGTTATGAGGCTCAGTAAGGCTCAGAGGCCATATGGTGAGGGATCACATTCAGAAATTAAGCTTTTTCAAATCTGCATTAATCAGCTTCTAACAGTGACTTTGCCTACTTGTAAGCTGAGTCATAAACAGCAATCTGGCTCCGTGCTTAGCAGTGATCCAGGAGGCCGAGGAGTGGCTCCGTGAGTCTGGGCTCCAAGGATAGAAAACAGCTTTCAACACACTTATCTGAAGTAGAAGAGTGAGATGTTACACAGCTATTTCTGCACTGTAGAGCAGATCAATGCAAAAGCAGCACATATCTACTGTCTATTCAAACATTTGGAATGAGTGATTAAAAAAATAAACCTAGAAATGACAAATACTCTTTTCAGACTGGCTGACAGATGTCTCAGGAATGATAACCATAACAACCATACTAACACTGACATTATTCTTGTCCATATTAAGATCAAATGTATGTGTTCTTGTGACTGTAAGGTTGTTTACCTATAGTAGGGCTATGTTGTGGCTAAAAGTTATTAGGGTAGGGCTGGTTTCTTGTACCTGTCAGGCTGCTGTATAATAGTAGAGCTGCACTGTTGTGTCTGTAAAGCTGACACAAACTCAGTAACAACAGTGTCAACAGAGTAAGAGTCTCTATAAATCTATATTTTGATTAAATCTGCTCTGAACTTAGACTTTCCAAAAACCTATTTTCAGATGTGCTGATACATTGTGAAAAAACAATCTAAAATTTTTTAGTCAAGACTTTTGAGCTCAGAACTGAATAAACAGAGGTGTTGGCTACACACTGTTCATTAGAGTTTTTTAGAAATTGTATGTGGTTTTATTTCTAAAGCTTAACAAACGTGAGTTGACACTCTGTTTTCCAGCTGCTAACTCTACATTAAATATTCATGAGATAGGTGTGAACACTCAAAGTGAGACGTCTGTTGTTCAGGTTCACCTCAGGTGAAATGTCTTATCGTCTGAATGACAGATTGTGTCTTTTGGCAGAAAGAATTTTTGAGGAATTTCGTTTATATGCTGTCAGAGGGAGAGCCGATTATAGAGAGCTATGGCTGATTTACTATAGTACAGATGTGTTGTTGTGACTGTAAGGCAGTTTTACTATTACAGGGTTGTGTTGTTGTGGCTCTGATGTCGTTTTACTATAGTAAGGCTGTGTTGATGTGCTTGTAAGGCTGTTATGCTATAGTAGGGCTGTGCTAATGTGCTTGTAGGGCTATTTTACTATAGTAGGGTTGTGTTGATGTGCTTGTAAGGCTGTTTTATTATAATAGGGCTGTGCTAATGTGCTTGTAAGGTTGTTTTACTATAGCAGGCCTCTGTTGTTGTGGCTGTGAGGTTGTTTTAATACAGTGGGGTTGTGTTGATGTGCCTGTAAGGCTGTTTTACACTATAGTAGGGCTGCATTGCTGTAACTTGCATTGCTGTATAGAGCAGTATAAGATGAAATATAACACCAAACAGTCAGTACAATCATCTAGATGAAGCTACAACATACAGATTAATCTGAAAATTAAAGTAAAGTAGATCATGAAAAACATCCTTTAGCCTTTAAGTTAACACTGTGAGAAGGAGAAGCAATGAGAAAAACAAAGACAAAACAGAGAAAACAAGTAAAGTAACAGTTACTGCACTTCAGAAACCGCTTGTATCAGAAAGTGTTCACTCCTCAGAGTCTCCTCACAGACTCACGGATGGGGGGATTAAAGAATGAATGGGTGGATTAATGACCATATGGATGCATGTACAGATTATCTAGTGGATGAATGGGGAGAGGGAGAGATGAATGGATGCAAGGATAAATTAATGGATGTACATATAGCTGGTAGGATTAAGACTTCCAGACAGCAGGCTTTAACACTCATATCAGATTAAACAGATTTGGTTTTGTGCATTTTATACATTAAAGCATTAAGGTTACTGGAACTGACTTCAGGAAAATGATCACTTCTTATGGAGCTGATGTCTCAAACAAAAATAAACATTACATTTCAAAAGAAGAAGCCAACCTATGCAGCCTAGCTATGCCTGTAAACATGATTAAACACACCACTGAAGCCATACATAGAAATGCTGCAAAAACAGAACATTTTGGATCCATGATAACCAAAACATCTACATACTGTATATCAGATGAATCTGCCTACAGCAGTTTATCGCCACCCATTCACACTGCAGTTATAAGGAGTTTTCAGCCAGAACTGCACTTTGAATGGGATGCACAACAAACCAGCCAATCAGAACAGAGGCTATTTACATATATAAGTGTTAAAGTAAAGAGGAGGATATAAGAGTGAGATGGCTAAGAAAATATGATTTCTTGAGTGGTCTTCATGGGGATGGATGGATGGATGGATGATCTCTCTCATAAAAACTTGAATACACCCCTCACATTTCTGCAAATATGTGATTATACCTTTTTATGAGACAACACTATAGAAATGAAATTTGGATATAACTTAGTCAGTTTACAGCCTGTATAGCAGTACAGATTTACTGTCTTCTGAACACAACCCAACACACAGTCATTAATGTCCATGATAAAAGAAAGTAGTATCCTAAGACCAATTTACTGTGTCAGTATCAGTTGTGGCCTTAGGGCTGTACTACACTAGGTCATAACTGCTGTTAGGGCTGTTTTACTGCCACTGTAAGGCTGGTTTAATATTGTAAGGCCACATTGTTGTGCCAGTGAGGCTATTTATCTACAGTGGTGCTTGAAAGTTTACGAAAAAATTAGACACAAATATTATACTTGCTCATTTATTTATTGAGGAAAATGATCCAATATGACATATTTGAGAGAGGCAAAGCTCTATGTGATCCTCTAGGAGTAGCAGCTAATTTGAAGGTGAAATTAGAGTCAGGTGTTTTCAATCAATGGCATGACAAACTGGCTGATGCTAGGTGAGTCTGTCCTATCAGTGTCTCAGTGTACAATATTCCTGTAGTCTTGTAGTCTCTTAGCAACAAGGCCAAAAAGGGTTATAGTACCAAAAATGGTTATTTGGTTTTTACAAAAAAAAAATGTTTTTTTATCCAAATATATTTTCATTTTTCTAAATTTAATACAAAATAATTACAAATATTAAGTTTTTTAAATAAAATATTACATAGAAAACCACTAAATTACCATATTATCCCAGCAAATAACCGTATTTAGTGAGTTCATTCATATAAACAATTAAATGTGCCTTTACCTTAAGGCTAGATTACTGCAATGCACTATTATCAGGATGCTATAGCAGAAACCTAAATAAACTTCAATTAGTTCAAAATGCAAAGGCCAGGGTTCTTACTAAAACCAGAAAATTTGATCCTATTAGTCCAGTTCTATCAGCACTACACTGGCTCAGTTAAATTCAGTATTGAATATAAAATTATTTTGCTGATGTAAAAGCCCTACATGGGCTCGCTCCCAAGTATTTACGAGACCTTATTTCCTATTATAAACCATCTCGTTTACTTAGATCACAGGGTGCTGGCTTCTTCATAGTCCATAGAATTCAGAAATCATCAGCAGGGGAAGAGCCTTCTCTTATACAGCCCCTCAACTTTGGAGTAATCTCCCAGACAACGTCCGGAACTCAGTCACAGTCTCAACATTGAAGTCTAGGCTGAAAACCTATTTTGTTTAGCCTTTGATAATTAGTACTTTACATTATAAAATGTTTGCAGATTCAGGGGTTTACTGAAATAGGGATTTATAATAAACTGAGATGCTGGGGCTGTCCTACCTCTCTCCTTTTAGGTAGGCTGTTCTAGATACTTCTGCCAGAAACATTAGCCACACTCTGATAAGTCCCATAATCCTTGTGCTTTATAAACCCAAACAGAACTAATTCCATCTCTGTCTTTTTCTGAGTGAGTGATTGCCCACCAGTCTGGCCTGATGCTGATGGAAGCTTGAATACTGTAATGATGCCACCTTAGACCAGATGTTCACCAACCACCAACTACTCTGACCTGCTCCAATGCCCTACACTACTGACAATATTCAAGTTTATATGGACTTTACTGGCTGCAACCATTATTATTATTATAAATTATTATTATTATTTATTTATTATTATTATTATTATTATTATTATTATTATTATTATTATTATTATTATTATTATTAGTTGTTGTTGTTGTTGTTGTAGTAGTATTAATTGGTATAATTCAATAAGCAAATATACAAAGACCCCTTTTGGCATTCAAAAGGTTGTTTGAGTGTTCACAGTTCTTTATAAAACCAGTGCTTTTACCAAAGAACCATTGAACAATTGAAGAGAATTTTTTAAGAGTATAGTTCCAATGTAGAGTTTTTTGTTTGGCTAATTTTAATAAATAACAGGAGTTAAGTTAAATGTATCTGGGTATAAATGCAGTCCACAGGTCAGGAAGCTCATTATCAGAGATTGAACCGCAAATTGTGTTTTTTTTTCTTCAGGTTTTCCAGCTAATCAAACATCCTTTCAGTTGTGGGTAAATACGGCACAGCCAGCTCTTTCCTCTTTTACGAGAACTGATTTGATTCCTCCAGCAAATAAAACACTCCAGTCTGTTTGCAGCAGAGTAATGACTGTGTGGGGCAGTGAAAACATGTTCGGTTTCCATATTAGAATTTCAGTAAATCACACACCAGAGATAAGGATGGAAAAAAGGGGGCAACTAGCGAGAGCTCCTTAAAAAGGGTCATTACAGAAAAGCAGCTGACCTGCCTGGTACGTTGGGCCATTACGGGTTTTGATGAAATTTCCATCTCAGTATGTGTAGATGTTTAGTCTGATAAGCTCAGCTGGAAGTGGAGACATTACAGTTGCAAACACTGGCACATGACACACAATAAACACATCATTGGTCCATCATAAACAAAACAAAAACACATACAAAGACACCTGCTCACAAGTGGGGGTCAGAATCTGAATCTGTCGTTACCAAGAAGATGCAGGACAAGGGTGGCACAAGTTTAGAAAGCACAAGCAAGTTAAGGTAGAGAAGCATGCTGATGATTTCAATATGAATTCAGCAGCAACAGCAGGAGGAAGAAGAAGAAGAAGAAGAAGAAGAAGAAGTTGTGCCTATAGGGCTGTTTTACTTTGGCAGGCTGTGCTGTTGTACCTTGAAGGTTATGTTACTATAGTAGGCCTGTGCTCTTTGCCTGAACTGTTGTGCTTGTAAAGCTGTTTTACTGTAGTACTGTATTCCTTTGAGATTTGCTACAAATGAAAAGCGCATCATAAATCCAATATATTAGTAGTAGTAGTAGTAATAGTAGTAATAGTAGTAGTAGTAGAAGTAGGCCTTTGCTCTTGTGCCTATAAGGTTGATTTACTGTAGTAGTAGCTTTGGATTTTCCTAAAGGTTGAAATGTGATGTTTTTAATGTGTGCATCATATTAAATTGTCCACAGTGGACCCAAGAACATCTGGAAGTAGAACCTGAGGGACATCCACAGACTACAAGTTAACATTCAGGAATATAAGATCTGTAAGGAACTTCTCATAGTTCTGCAGACATTCATTCCCTTTAAAACAGATTAAAAACACACATATAAACCATACAAACACAAAGCAAAGTGTGTGTGTCTATCCACAAGCATGCTGCTCAACCAAAGCAAGACAGACACAAATAAGGGAACAGAAAGAGGACAGTGTATTTTTTCAGTGCCATAAATCATCAACATCATCATTAGATAATAATATCTCACTGTGATAATATCTCAGCCTGGCAACATATATACTTAAAACTATGTCTGCCAGGCCTCTCTCTCTCTCTCTCCCTGTCTTATATTCTCTCTCTCTCTCTCCGTCTTATATTCTCTCTCTCTCCCTGTCTTATATTCTCTCTCTCTCTTATATTCTCTCTCTCTCTCCCTGTCTTATATTCTCTCTCTCTCTCCTTGTCTTATATTCTCTCTCTCTGTCTCCGTCTTATATTCTCTCTCTCTCTCTCCCTGTCTTATATTCTCTCTCTCTGTCTCCGTCTTATATTCTCTCTCTCTCTCTCCCTCTCTTATATTCTCTCTCTCTCCCTGTCTTATATTCTCTCTCTCTCTCTCTCTCTCTCTCTCTCTCTCTCTCTCTCTCTCTCTCTCTCTCTCTCTCTCTCTCTCTCTCTCTCTCTGTGTGTGTGTGTCCATCTCTCTTTCTCCCTCTCTCCCCCTTATTTTCTACAATAACAGCCTCTATTCTTCTGAGGAGACTTTGCATGTTAGAACATGGGTGTGAGGACTTGATTCAGTTCATCCACCAGAGCATTAATGAGGTCAGGTACTGATGCTGGATGAGCTCTAGATTAGCAAATGTTCTCAAAACCTTGGCTAAGGTTGTGTATGTTCTCAAAGTAAGACTATCTCATAATAACAATAATATTCCAAGAAAAAATATTGCTTCTGTGGAGCTTTGCTGATTGATTCAGACAACAAACAAGCACAATCCTGCCCTCATCTACACTGAAGACACTAAGAAAATAGGTCAGCAGTGGTCCAGTGGGCTGGAAGAGCATCTCTGTAGCTTCAGGCTACACACTACCGGCCTGATTTGGAGCCAAATTTACAGAACATCATTCTAATGTTTTAGCAAAAGACAATGTTGAGCTATGCAAACAGCACTCCAACTCATCCCAAAGGTGGATAGAGCTCAATCACTCCAAAGAACACTACTGCTCCATAGTCCAATGTTGGGTGGCTACATACCCCTCTAGCCAACACTTGGTGTTTGGCAGTTGGCCATGGTGACATCAGAAGTGACTTACCATTGACATGATGTGAATGGGTAGGTCAGTGCTGTTATTGTAGAGCTTCATAATAAGGTGGTTGATAACCTCATCTGTGTCTGTGTTGGGCACAATGATGACACAACTGAACGACTCAATAGGCAACCAAAGACAAATAGACACTAGACTCTAAGTAAATATTAACATGTTGCTGTACAAGTCAGGGGAATTCTTCAGAAAAGTTGCAGAAATGCAGTCTGAACAACAGTCACACATCAAAACATTTGAATATGGTGAAAAAGTTCATTTCGACACAGTAATATGATGGTCAGTAGTACTAAAGTCCTGCTGGAACAGGAAACTGACCTCTCCACAAAGCATGAAGTGCTCCAGAATGTCCTGTTGTGTTGACTTTGGACTAAAACACAATGAACCAACAAAAGCAGATGACATGACACCTCAAACCATCACAGACTACAGAAACTGCACACTGGACTTCAGACAGCTTGTATTTTGTCTCTCAACTCTTCCTCCAGACTCTAGCAGCTGATTTACAAATGAACTTTCATTTGAAAAGAGGACTTTGGAGCACTGAGTAACAGTCCAGTTGTCTCCTTAGTCCAGGTAAGACACTTCTGACATTGTCTCTATTGATAATAGGAATGTGGCAGTTGCAGCCAGTATTTATAATGTTTGAATAGTCATTTACTCAAACCCCAAATGAATTTCATGAGCTGTAAACTATACTGATGAACAATATAACAAAGTATACAGAGAAACAGATGGACTACAGTGTGTAATTGTACAGTAGAAC
Source organism: Crenuchus spilurus (assembly GCA_036984385.1). Taxonomy (NCBI): domain Eukaryota; kingdom Metazoa; phylum Chordata; class Actinopteri; order Characiformes; family Crenuchidae; genus Crenuchus; species Crenuchus spilurus. Next base: position 18,695 of record BRDA01020017.1, read on the forward strand.
TAATAAATAGTGCAAGGTCAGTGGATCTGATGAGTGTATATGTTTGTGTGTGTGTGTGTACAAAGCTCTGTTTGAGTCCTGCAATGTGTTTATTTCAGCTAAAGTTGTTTAAATGTGAATTACTGATCTGTAACCTGCTCGTCTTCCTTCTTTCAGAGTTCGGCTTTTCCAAAGAACTGAGTAAGCTACCGAGCATAAATATTTAGAGACCAGCAGGGTCAGAGACTGGCCTCTTGGACATTTCCAAACTCTGACACAAGTGCGTAGGTGTAAATATAACCTGGGTCTGACAGACTGAATAATAATAGACCGTTCAGCTTCTGCATTAGCTCTCGCCTTCAGCAACGATCAGCTTCTGTTGAGCTATGTTGATTGATTCAGTCGACATTCAGCACAACACAGTCCTGCCCTGCTCTACACTGGAGACACTGACAAAGTGGGTCAACAGTAGACAGAACAGCATCTCATTAGCTTTAGGCTGCACACCACAGGGTTCCTGGTCCAGTTCTTGATGCAGAATCAGGGTTGTTGACCCACTGTTGGACTCCAGCAGTTTGAAGATCAAAACTGAGGTCCAGACAACCTGTTCTGCTACATTTTGGGACTTTGAGGATGGCATTTAACCCCAAACTGCTCCTCAGGCACTGCCTACCACTTCAGGCATGTGTTCTCTATGCCCCCTAGTGTGTATGTGTGTGTTTCACTGCAAGGATGGGTCAAATTCCTCTATGTGCAAGTACATTGGTCAATGATTGTGCCCTTATGCACCAGTCCATCCTTTAAGCCAGGCTGATAATACAAGTTGGCTGTTATGGACTTTTCGAGTTTGCCATCCACCCCTGGGGACATACAGTGACACCAAAAAATTGAATACTGTTTATAAATTGATTGAAAATATATTTTCATGTATACTGTATATATTTTTGATTTTTTACAGATAAAGTGACATTTGTCATGGTGATTGAGTTTATAGCTCATTAAAATTAGAAATGCAGTATCTTGAATTATTGGGATATTTGAGTAAATGACAATTCAATTTATAAGCATTTATAAAAAGGGCGGAAATATGTCACTTCACATGCAATGAATATAAAAATATGATAATTTACCTTTTTGCATTAAATTATGAACCATATTTATTTGAGCATATTCTCATTTTTGGAGATGCACTAGTACAGTTTATAGGTACATGTTGTGGATAAATCTGTAAATAGGTCAGTTCTGGTCTTATTGCCCAGCTGACAGTGAACGATAATCCGATTAATTAAAACATCAGTCAGACTACAGCAACAGCAACATGATGTTATGTTAGCTGGTAGTGGATGGTGAGGAGGTTATTTTTCACTGTTTGCACATTTCCACACAGTAGCACACAGAGAACCAAAATGATAAAGCATGTTCAATCCTCTCGACCTTCAGAGACCATCTAAAGAAAGAGCAAGGACAGGTTCTCTTTCCTCTGGTTGTCCCTTGTCTCCACCCCCTCTTATTTTCTCTCTCTCTCTCTGGCACTGTATCACCTTGTCTCAGTGGGACATTGGCTGTCTTCTCATCTCTCCATGGTGCATACACACACCCTCTGACAATCACACACACACACACACACACACCCTGCTGGTATGATCACACACCTCAGCTCGTCTCGGGAAATCTCACTCTGAGAAGCACTCATGTGTACTAATACAGTTTCAGCCCTGCAGTCACACACACGCACAAGACAATTACAGCAATTCACTATACACACACTCACCAACCACTTCATTCCCAGATAGCAAAATTATTCTGGCCCTCATTCCCCATTTTCATTTTTCCCACTTGCCACCTGGATTGATGGCAGACTGCTCCCGGTTGCAAGATGTGGGCCACATTTATGCCAGATTAGGGCCACATATCAGCCAAATGTGAAGCACACACAACTGGGCCAAATCTGGACCAGAAGCTAGCTACTTATGGCTCATTTGTATATAACACTGCCATATCTCTGAGAGGCCACTGTGGGCTCATATGCAGATTGCCATGCCAACAGTCAGGTGAGACACCAGACCAAACAATGCAGATGAGCTGAAGGCCATTATCAAAGCAACCTGGGCTTCCATACCACCTCAACAGTGCCACAGCCTGATCCCCTCTATGCCACACCGCACTGATGCAGTAATTCATGCAAAAGGAGCCCTGACCAAGTATTGAGTGCATATACTGTACAGACTGTTCAGTAGAACAATATTTATGTATTAAAAATCATCTTTTCATTAGTCTTATATAATATTCTAATTTTTTGAGATACTAACTTTTAGGTTTTCATGGGGTGTAGACATTGAAATAGACACTCAGTGTGTAATTAATCTATATATGAGTTTCACTTTTTGATTTGAATTAATAAAATAAATTAACTTTCCAATGATATTTATTGAGATACATCTTTACACTCATTGTCCATTTCAGCTCCACTGATTTTGCACTAGATGCACTTTGTAGTTCTGCAATTACAGACTTTAGTCCATCTCTTTCCCTGTATACTTTATTAGGCTCCTTTCACCATGCTCTTCAATGGTTAGGACCACCACAGAGCAGGTGGATTCTTCTCAACACTGCAGTGACACTGACATGGTGGTGGTGTATTAGAGTGTGACAGATGTCTGACTTTACATCTACAAGGTGTACCAACAACGTAGGTGTGTCTGAAAGAGTGGACAAATGTGCAGCCCAATCTCCAGACCTGAACTCCACTGCAAATCTCTACAATGTGATATAGATGAAGATGGATGGTCTACAAGAGATCAAACAGAGTTTAGCTGCTTCATAATGTCACCCAACAGGGAAAGAAATCATAAACAAATTCTTATTTCTGAACCCATCCATCCCACCTGCTTAATTCTGATCACGGTTGCGGAAAGTCCCCTACCCCCTCACTGGGCACAGGGCAGAGCATTACACTATTGATTTCTGAAACCTTCCTAACTTAAAACATTAGTTTTGTGTTTAATAATCAATATTAAACTTTAAATAAAAGCTCTACAGGAGAATATTTTGATGTGGAATTTGGTAGAAATGTTTATAGAAGAAAATGTTAGTTTTACTCAAACATAGACCACAAATAGTAAAAGCGCACAGTCTTATACAAAGGTTAGTGCATTACTGGTTAAAATACATGTTTTATTAATAACTTTGGTACAATTTACTCTTTATTTACTGAATTTTAACTTATTGCGGGGAAATAAAAAAAAAAAGTTGCCTGTGCAAAAGTTATGGCACATTACATGGTAAATATTGTATGTTTTATTTTTTATAACATTGTTTACAACAAATAAATGGAAATTGTGCAATAAAATGCAGTGTAAATTGGTATACGTGTTAACTTATTTTCACACAGAAAGCCAACAAAATTATAACAGACGGACGTAGTAAATTAAAGCGGTTTCAACACAAAGCCTGTGTCTGGGAGACTCAGGAGCCTAATCAAAGAAGAAAACTGGTTACCATGTGCTGAACTCATCAACACTGTATTTATTCAGCTATAACACACCTTATCAGGCAGTTACGGCACTGCGTCAGGTGTGTCAGAGCTGAGAAATCGTACACTGGGTCCCAGAACTGGCTGTTTTCCTCAATAAGTTCACGCTCACAGTACTATTAGCATTAAAACCACTCAGACTATGACTCATGACCACTGTGTAGTAAAACAGCATCAATGTCTTGATCTCTATGTACATAAGACTGGCAGCTAAGGTGACATTTCATCTCTGCTCTGCTGGGACATCTGAGAAGGGCATCATCTGACAATACAGTAGATTGAAAATACAGTTGACAGGCCAGGACAGCATGACCCAAATCTCTGAATATTACTACACAGAAAGCAAACGTCTGAGGTTAGAGGTGGTTTCAAGGACATACTTTTGGTCCCAACACTGATAGGGACATAACAACCACTTCACTATCCCTCCAAAAATGAAGGATGTGTACATTACTAACTAAAAAGTTAACGGTGTGCTAAAAATAGCATTTATAGTTGGACTCACAGTAACTTGAAATCATTTTCTACAAGGGAGCATTCAGAGGTGCACATCTGCTTCCTGTCACCACCAGGTGAACAATGTTGGTATAAAATAGGTTATATAATTTTTATAATAGTTTTTTAATGGTAGAATTTCTCTATATAATAAGTATATATTAAATAATGTACATATAGTGTCACTATATGTATTGACATTTATATAGAATAAATATACAGTTAAATATAAAGTTTTATATGTAGGCATCAATATGTAGTATTAGTTTTCCTAAGTAAACTCATGAGTAGATATGTTTACTTTCAAATGTCATGTTTACTGACTTTTATGATAATGCATCATTATTCCAAATTCTAATTCATAATTAGGACCTGACCCGAAGCCCTGAAGAAACACTTGTTTCCTCAGCCTGCTCTGCTACCGAATTTCCTGCAGCACATACAGTCTCATTCATTAATGGAGATAGTTTCAGGGGATTTCTAGACTGAAATTCAACTCATAATAATTATTTCTACACATTTTGTTTATGACTGCTAGCCCAGGGGCATGTCTAGGCTTTTTTAGTAGCCCCGGGTCGTTTCTCATGCCAAATTCAATTTATTTAGTCAAATTTTAAACAAAACCATTGTAAAATAATAACTACATAATAATTCATTTGTGGTAAAATGTACTGTCAACTTGTCACACCAGCAGCCCCCTCCTATGAGTATGGCTTGTAAATCAAAAATCCAGAATCTCCACTTATTAGCTTATTTCATTTGGAGTTAAATTACTATGCAAATAGCATCAACATTAAAACAAAAAGGCCTGAAATATGTCATGTGGTGTAATGTAATATACAATTATAGTTTACTTTTTTTAATTAACTCATGAACACTCACAGTATTCATAATTTTGAAGATGCACTAGAAATTGTTGCTAGCATCCAAATTCTAGTAGACAATTTTACAAGTTGTTTGGCTGTGTGTAGTGGGCAGATCTTCCAAGAACCCAAACCAGAACCAAGTCATACTTACTAGCCTAACCATCTCACACATACAACATTCAGATGATCACTCAAACGCAGAACAAATCTGAAGAATACACTTGGCATCTTTTTAATTAGAAACTCCTACATTGTATATGAGCTTCACCTACCTTATATATCACATATGTTGGTGTTCAAGGGTGTTTGTGTACAATTGATAGCTTTCTGTAGAATCCAGAAGAAACACAAAAAGATGTTTGTAGAAGCTGGTGCTGTTGGGAAACTGTTTAAATACAGATTAAAAGATAAAGATAATAGCATTGATAGCACTGTTGCTGTCTCCCATCACTAGTCAGTTTATCACCAATGGATTACTGTTGTCCAGATCATCACTCTAAAAACTACTGATTCAACAAGCCATTGAGGGTACCTTTTTAAAGTTAAGGTTCTTTTATAAACCATTCATGTTTAAAAAAAAAAAAAAAGATTGGGTTCTTCCAAGAATCTTTTAACCGAGGAATGTCAAACTCCAGTCCTGGAGGGCCGATGCTCTGTCACTACAATTAGACCTGTAACTACCTGCTGAGTTAAATCAGGTGTATTTGATCAGGAAGATCACCAAACTCCACAGGACTCGTGCCCTCCAGGACTTCAGTGTTACACCCCTGTTTTAACTTAGCAAGAAAGTACACTCCATTAGGGAGTTTTCACTGGTAAAGGTATCTAGAGTTCTTCAGTCTGTCACACTAGGTAGTACCCTTAAAAATACCTTCAGAATTATATACAAATGTTAGTTAAAGAACCTTTCCTGCAAAATTTGAAGAGCATTTTCAAGAAAGATTAAGAGTTAAACCTTAAATAAGGAAGATTTTGCACTTTGCACTTTAAAAGAAGCACTTTAAAGAGTTATGCCAGTGTGACAGTCTAAAGAACCCAAGAATGTCCAAGAACTCTTGTTTTTTAAACTGGAGTTGGTGTTGGTATGAGTGTATAAGATACAGCAGTGTTGATGGAGTTTTTAAAAAGTCACTGCTGGACTGAGACTTGACCAACACTGCTTTATCCCAAGGGCTAGAGGGTGGTTAACACAAATGGTGGATCAACAGATGAACTATACCACCAAGAAGGAGCTACAAGAGGTTTCTAATGAGTGTAAGCTGCCATCCACTTTTTCAAAACAGCTGCTGTTTTGTATCACAGCTGGTTACTAAATCCACTAAGAGGAGAGTAGATGATGGCAGGAGATTGCTTTACATTTCACAGATGTTCAGTTTGTATGGCAAAAGCTTTTGCAGCTTCTTTTACATTTGTAGCAGGGTCCACAAATGCAGCTACTTTTCTGTGACTGACTGAAATACATTCACAGAAACACACACAAAGGCTCACTTCATCCTACCAGAGCACATTGTGCAAGCAATTTGCATGGCAGTGTCTGAGTGGTTGTCAGAATTGCTTGCCATGCGCTGATTTGTTGAATCGAGCAAGAGGAGGAGCTTAAGAGACACTGAAGTATATATAAAGCAGACTGAGCAGCTACTACCATACACAGGCATCAGCAAGCAGCCTTACTACTACTACTATCATCACCAAGCGTGAGGTACAGCTTACTTCTGAGTCCAGAAGAGACAGGAGTTGTTGTTTGAAGAGACTGCTGGGAATCTGTGATTGAATATAAACTGAACGAGGCTGGAAGGAGACTAGTAGAACTGCAAGTACACAGAATCCTCTTTAACTGCATCTTTCTGTAAAAGTTGCTGTTTTAAGTCACAGTTTTGGAGAACCTGGACTCAAGAAGAGGCAGGAGAAGGAGCTGTTTGAAGAGACAGAAAGTATTGGTAAGCTTTGTTCCTGAAGAAACTGGATTGTAATTGAGGAAGTGGACTGGAAGCAGACGTGTTGCACTCACCAAGTGTGTTTAAACAGACCCATCAGAAAGCTTAAATAGCTGAAGCATCTCTCTGACTGGTCCACCATGTCTCTCGATGTAAAGGACAAGACTCAGGTGCGGCTTGTTTTCATGGGAGCGGCTGGTGTTGGCAAGACGGCACTTATCCGCCGCTTCCTGCAAGATTCCTTCGAACCCAAGCATAGGCGCACCGTAGAGGAGCTCCACAGCAAAGATTATGAGATTGCCGGGGTCAAGGTGACGTTAGAAATTATGGACACCAGCGGCAGCTACTCATTCCCAGCCATGCGCAAGTTGTCCATTCAAAGCAGTGATGCCTTTGCACTCGTCTACGCCATCGACGATCCCGAGTCCTTGGAGATGGTCAAAAGCCTGCGGGATGAGATCCTCGAGGTCAAAGAGGACAAGTTTACACCCATTGTAGTTGTGGGGAACAAGACTGACAAAGGAGACCGGCAGGTCCAAGCCGACGATGTCCTCTCTATGGTGGAACTGGATTGGAGCAACTCCTTCATTGAGGCTTCTGCAAAGGAGAATGAAAATGTGATGGAGGTATTCAGAGAGTTGCTCCAGCAGGCAAACCTGCCAAGTCGCCTGAGTCCAGCCCTGAGACGCCGCAGGGAGACATTTCCCAATGACACAGACTTCCGGCCACCCATGAACAAGACCAACAGCTGCACTGTGTCTTAAAGTCATAGTTTAATCAGAGTTTTCAATGTTCCCCTTACACCAAGTTTCTTTAATTAATCGAAAAAGACATGTTTGGTGTCCAGAGTTGCTTCTTTAGTTTTGCAAATGCCATGCCTAAATTATCACATGCTTCGCTTAAACAACGTGAGTTATATGCTTTCATAACACATATCGATATCTGGCATTGCATACATTAGCATTGCAGGTTCAGCACAAAACTAAAGAAGCTAAACTCCAGTCATCTGAAAGGCATTTTGCAGATCAACTACACCTGGAGTAAGAGGAATATGTGTAAATTTGATCTTCAATTGAACTCTTAGTACAAGAGCAGGGCATTCCCAAATGAAAGCAGTGACTGTCAGGGGACATCCTGTAATCCCGAAGATACCTGTGCATCTCGAGACCCACCTGGTCAGGATTCCAACATACACAAGTGTGATGCTGCTATATTCATTGGTTCTGAACAACAGGTGATGCTGAGCACATTGAGAGAGACTCAACAATTGGAGCAAAGAGCAGCTAAAGCAAATACAACAATAATTTTCAGATTTCTAACTACAGGTGAGAATGTACTGATGAAGAAAATATGGCAGTAAAAAGAAATAGAGATTCTGTATTTTCACTGTGTGGCAACAAGTGCAGTATCAATGTGTTAAATCATGTTTCATTTCTTTGTTCCACTTTTTTTTTTTTTTTTTTGGCGGGGGGGTTGTTTGTTTGTTTGTTTGGGGGGTTTTTTGCAACATGTCACTTTGTTACCAAAGCACATTGGTTCATATTGTGAAAACGTGTATGTATATAATGTGTCATATATTGCAAAGTAGTTTTTAGATTTTTACATTTTCAACAACACACTGTATGGAAATGTTTACAACAAAGGGGGCTGTACATAACTGAACCCCATATGATCGGTTAAGCATGAACTGTGTAATGTTTGGTGAATTGTTTTATTGCAGTAATATTATCATGCACTTTCATGAAAAAGTTGAACACTTTTTAAGTATTTTTTTATGTAAAATATTGTTTGTTTTTTTACATCAACTGTGCACTGTGTAATTAATGTGTTTAAAATAAATAAATTCCTAACATTACCTTTTGGTGAGCTGCATATTCCTTAATAGTGGTTTCATTGATGGGGTTCAGCCACAAAAACCTCAACACGGTTAATAATTAATGCAACATCACATAATTAACAAGGCAAATGACAAACTATATAAACCAAAACAAAGCTTCTAATCCAAGGCCTCTTATTAGCTAACACTGTATAAGCATCTATACAACAGTTTTAAAATGATATCTGTGCAGGTGAGTCAGAAACTAGGACATAAGAGGAATTCAGATCCTAAAGGAGTTCAAGCCACTGCCTTCTTTACACATGAAGAAGACAAAAAAAACAGGTTAATCAGGCCCTCTACTGGTAACATGTGGTCATTGCAAGGCAGTGGAATATTCAATGCAGTCATGCCATAATTCGAATACACCACACATATCATTTATACCAGTACAGCGCAGGCGTGTGCTTCAGTAAACTGATGTCTTACAATACTTACAGTGTCTTGTTTCCTTACTGTAATGTCTACAGCACGTAAATGATAAATCAATTACATCACCTAATGTAGCACATACCACACAATAACCTTTATAGTCATAAATAATATATTACACAGCAAAATCCACAGTTAATCCTGCAAAAACACACACAATGCTATTGGCTGCAATTTTTCAGCAGCTTTCTTGCTATTATAAATTAAATTCGTATTCTACAGGATATAGATATAGATATATATTTATATAGATATATATAAATGATTCCTCACAGGAATCATTTGTTATTTAATTCTACATAAATAGAAAATAACAATGTAACTGAAAATTCCTGTAGAAAAGGCTTTTGTCCCATCTCATCCACTTATTTTGACACTGGGACTACAATATTAAATGTTAAGGGGAGATGTAGTAATGCATTTATATAGCTTGTAGCTTATATAGCTATATAGTTAATGTTTTTTTAAAAGCTTGGCTATTGTTAATTTTCAAAGTAGTAAAATAATAAAAAGATATAAAATAAGTCTTATCTTAAAAAATTGACCAAGAAGGTCACTCTCTCTGACCTCCTGCTTGCACACTCACTTTCTGACCTCCTCCTACCTGCTGACCTCACTCTGTTTCCTTATTACAATTACATGTAAAACTCACCATTATTACCACTCAGTACTGTATGACAGCACAGACAGCATAGGCTGGTAAAGTTTGTATTATCATCTCTATGTCCTAATTCAATCACGTTTTAACTTACTCTTTTTTTAGCACCAAAAAGTGTCTTATATTACCACCTTTTCTTGCTCATGATGACTCTGTAAATGTAATATATGCTAAGTTCAAAAAAGTCAAAACATTTGAACAATTACTTCAAACACAATTAATACCATTCAACTATCTACCCACACTGTAAACACACACACACATACACACACACACACACACACACAAGTTTACTGTAAAACTACTCATCTGAGTAACTAATCCCTCACTAGGTCTACTGCAGCGCATGTAGCTTTTAGTTTCTCGTTCACATTTCCCTTCCACCTTAAAACACATTTCCGTTTCACCTTAACAATTTCCCTGCATTAAAACAAATTTTCTCTACGTTAAAACACAGATCCCTTTTTAGACTGTAATAGATGATAAAGTGTTTTACGAGTTTTACACATTTTTGTTTAGGTTGTGCAGAAATCACAAACAGCCCATATAAAACAGAACATGGATTCCAATTTGAATGTTTTGTTCCATCTTAAAAGCGCCAAAAATAGTATCGACAGGCTTAAAGCCTGTGTGCCACCACAGAAGGATTTAAGGTGGGATAGAAAATTCATGCAAGTTATTTATGTAAGGAAAAGTGTGTTTAAAGTGCACATTTAACAAAGCAAAGTAGATAGCAAGCTACTTACACATAATGCTGTAGCTTGAACGGCTTGTGCACCTTAATGAAGACACAAGCCACCTGACCAATAATGAGTCAGGCAGATGAGAGGAATGGTTATTAACATGGAATGGTATGATCCACTTTAGGGGTGATTGAAATTGTATCACAATATTCTTCCAGGCATAGATACTGTATTGTTTTTGTAGTATTTAACATTATATGTAAGAAGTACATTTACTTTGTAAATGTTTTGACCACCTCCCCCCACCCCTCCAAACTATTGTTTTTACCCCTTTAGGGGGGGTTGAAGTCATAATTGGGGGGGGGGGTCTGACCCCCCACCAATACCCCCATAATTCGCACCCTGCATTTATTGTAGTATATTATTGCATTATTAATTTAGTCATCCATAGTTTCTATTAACAAAGATTTTTTTTAACTGCTTACATTTTATGAAGAATTAAGAACAATAGCATGAAATACCATCCCACCAATACAATGTATGCCTATACAGAAATGGATATAACAGCACCATATGTCCTCCTCTGGACTGGAGCTCTATATACACTCACTGGCCACTTCATTATGTACACACAGCTTATATCTCCATTCATTGTCCATTTTAGCTCCACTGATCAAGTGTAGCTGCACATAGTAGTTCTACAATTACAGACTGTAGTCCATCTGTTTCTCTGTATACTTTATTCACTCTGTTCTTCAATAGTCAGAACCAACACAGAGCAGACTGATCCTTCGCAGTACTGCAGTGACACGATGTTTTTAAACACTTTAGTGTCACTGCTGGAGTGAAAATAGTGTAAAAACCAGTCAACACAGTCTAGAGGACAACAACACACACTGTGCAGCATCAGATGAGCTGCTGTCTCTGACTTTACATCTGCAAGGTGGACCAACAAGGCAGGTGTGTCTAACAGAGTGAACAGTGAGTCGACAGAGTGTTTAACATCTCTAGTAGCTCTGCTGTGTCTGACACACCCTAACACACCACCATGTCAGTGTTACTATATATATAAGTTGTGGTCTTTGCTAGCCAGTAGAATACTCAATGCTGTCATGCTATATATTCAAATACACCACTGCATACATACAGTATATATATAACCACACAGTATTTAAGTCATTTTTGGAACACGCTAGACTGCTTTTGCTACATCAGTACTCACTGTCTATGCTAGTGAACACTACTCTATCCTCCCACCTGGCCTGATCAAGTTGGTAACTTTGCCTTAAATGGCACACATCCTCACACAGAGCCCACACACACACTCATACACAGACACAGATGCTCTCACATATAGCAGGCCTTGTCCATGTGTTTCCCTTTTCCTGTCTCAGCTGTGATAGGGGCAGCATTGTCTCACAGGAGGAAGTGGCTGAGAGTCAGTTGCTCTTTAGTTCCTCTTTGGCTCAGGTTAATACACATGAATCTCTTCCTCACTGTGCACATTTGTCTCGCCTCTGCACACAAGGAAAGAGCCACTCCTGCTGAACATGGCCTTGGGTAAGTGCTCCGGGTGAGGTAAAGCAAAATGGCATTTTAGTTTTGAAGTGTCTAATGTGAATGGAGAACCAGGCAGAACCACAGTGGTACTATTTGAGGCTTGATTGTGTATCTAATGCCAAGTATGTTAAATGAATATAAGAATGACATCTACATACTAATAAAGTCTGGGTGATATGGGTATATAGGACATTCAACATTTCATTTGGAGTGTTCATCTTTTCTGAAACAAAAGTACTGGGACACTTGCTCATTCATTGTTTGGGTATTTAAAAAAGAGTGTATGTGCTCTCTCCTGTCTCTACTGTCTAGGGAAGGTTTTCTACTAAATATTGGAGCACTGCTGTGAGGATTTGATTGCATTCAGCCACAAGAGTGTTACTGAGGTCAGGATGTTGCATGATCACCACCATCACCTCATCCCCAACTCCACAAACTCATCTCAGAAGTATTGGATGAAACAGAGAACACAGTTCCACATCTCTACAGCTCAGTGATGTGCACCTCGAGCACACAACTGACATTATACATGGTGCCAAGAGGTTCATGTTTAGTCCTATGCTATTGATTTCTATCAATAGTCCTATTCTACCTGTATTTCTATACAGGGACTAGACAAGCTGTCTGTGAGCATTTGTATATTTCTGTCAGCTGAATGCATTCATTAGAAAGTGTCTACAAACTGTTGAACATATAGTGTATTTTCATCCTGCAGAGACTTCACATTGTTCACATTGCTTGTTTTACTCGTCCTTAAAGAGTCATAAATGTAACATTCAATTTGTATTTTTTTCTATCCATGAAGATGTAACTGAACCCAAGACCAGCATTCAGTTCAGTAGGTCACCTACAGCCTTTGGCCAGAGTGTAGGTACTGCCCATAGTGCCAATAGCTGAGATCATTGTGTGACTTTTGTGTCTGGCAACACAATGACTGAATGAGGTGTAAAAGGTTTAAACATTGACACATGTTATTAGAAGCTTTGTAATGTACCTGGAGTGATTTTAATCCAGTATGAATCTGCAGTGTGTGGTGTTTACAGTCTGACAGTAATAACTGTGGAGTGATGTTAATCCAGTATGAATCTACATTGTGTAGCGTTTACAGTCTGACAGTAATAACTGTGGAGTGTTGTTAATCCAGTATGAATCTACAGTGTGTAATGTTTACAGTCTGACAGTAATAACTGTGGAGTGTTGTTAATCCAGTATGAATCTACAGTGTGTAATGTTTACAGTCTGACAGTAATAACTGTGGAGTGATGTTAATCCAGTATGAATCTACAGTGTGTAGTGTTTACACTCTGACAGTAATAACTGTGGAGTGATTTTAATCCAGTATGAATCTACAGTGTGTAGTGTTTACAGTCTGAAAGTAATAACTGTGGAGTGATGTTAATCCAGTATGAATCTACAGTGTGAAGTGTTTACAGTCTGACAGTAATAACTGTGGAGTGATGTTAAACCAGTATGAATCTACAGTATGTAGTGTTTATAGTCTGACAGTAATAACTGTGGAGTGATGTTAATCCAGTATGAATCTACAGTGTGTAATGTTTACAGTCTGACAGTAATAACTGTGGAGTGATGTTAATCCAGTATGAATCTACAGTGTGTAGTGTTTACACTCTGACAGTAATAACTGTGGAGTGATTTTAATCCAGTATGAATCTACAGTATGTAGTGTTTATAGTCTGACAGTAATAACTGTGGAGTGATGTTAATCCAGTATGAATCTACAGTGTGAAGTGTTTACAGTCTGACAGTAATAACTGTGGAGTGATGTTAATCCAGTATGAATCTACAGTGTGTAGTGTTTACAGTCTGACAGTAATAACTGTGGAGTGATGTTAATCCAGTATGAATCTACAGTATGTAGTGTTTACAGTCTGACAGTAATAACTGTGGAGTGATGTTAATCCAGTATGAATCTACAGTGTGTAATTTTTACAGTCTGACAGTAATAACTGTGGAGTGATGTTAATCCAGTATTAATATGGCAAGTACGTAGTAGTTTTTACAGTCTTACAGAACTCTTCAGTGATACTAATCCAGTGTGAATCTTCAGGGAGTTTTAATAATCTGATCTTAAGTAATCGATTAATGAATCAATAAATGCTCATAACCTATTTATAATTTTCCAAAAGCTGGTCGTTCTGAAGAAAAGTTCACACTCCTAGTCTTTGCTCCTGGACTTGGTCAAAGCTCCACAGTGGCTGTAATGTAAACCTGCGGAGTTTAGAACAAGTACAGGGTCTATGACACTATACTACCTTTTTAATGAGATACGTCATGTTTCATAGGTTACAGTACTTATCACATTGAACACGTCAGTAATAGATGTTTAATATGCAGATGAAGCTTATTTTTGGACTGTAATGATCAGATAACGATGTGTTCAGTTTATGATAAGGACAGATCATATACTCAAGGTCAGGAATCTCCAGAAAAGCAGTCCTTAAATCAATCATCAGTATTCAGTATGTGCCTACACTGTTCATATTTGCCTGGAGCTGTTTGCTTTAATCATTTATATCTGCAGTTCATATGACTGAAGGTAGTTTCTCTGATCATTTAAGAAAACAGAAGAGTTTTAAAATGCAGATGCAATACCTTACAGCAGTCAGGCTGTATAATCAGCAGACTGGACTTACACTATTAATTAAATACAATGCAGTGAAATCCCCATGGTTCACTGAACAGTCAGACTGTAGTCTTTATTAGGACAATAAGTGTTAGAATTTTGACAGTGATATTAAAGATGGACTTATTTTAATCCAGTATGAATCTGCAGTGTGTAGTTTTTATAGTGAAGTAATTCTAATCCAGTGTGAATGTGCATTGTACATTGACTTTACAGTCTGATTGTAATGTCAATATTTTGTGGAATAAAATCACTTTTTGGTGGAATAAACCTGAAATGTTTATGATCTTTCACTGTTTGGTGACTTTATGAAGAAGATAGCTTGTAGACCATCCATCCTCTTCTTGATCACAGTCCAGAGGGTTTCAGTGTTCAAGTCTGGTGGCTGGAATGGATGCTCTTTTTTAATGATGGTGATTAGAGGATGGAAACAAGAAATACATTAAGGAAACCTAAAGAATTCAATAAAAAAAATAAAAAAAAACATTTGATGTCACAAGTGATGTGAAATGCTGAGACATTTTGTCTGTACAGTCCAAAACCAGCCCCCTTTTTATTTTCAGTGCATTTGCATTTATGGACTTTCTGGCCCGAGTTATCACTGTGCTTTTCAAGCTGAAGTCTTTCAGCCTGGACTTCGTTCTGAAAAATGTACATTATAGGACAGCCATTCAGAACCGAGATCCCTTACATATCAGTCTGGTAAATATATATAAAGAGAGGTTGAATATGATCACAAACATGAATTATGACAGTTTAGTACATAGTTACACAAAAGTACAAATACAAGCACAAAAAATAGTCCCTGTTAGGAAAATATTACTACAACTTGGTCAAACTTCAAAGAAAATGACTGTAGTCCAAAGACAATTAACATCCACTTCCTAAGTTTATTGGTAAAATGTTTTTTTACACAACAGACAAACACAGAACAGAGGAGAACCGATAAGAGGCAGTGTGTGAATACTTGGTCTCACTGCATTTGTGTATCAGAGAACAGGAGGAACGATATTTCCACATCTGTGTTCTAGAGCTTCACAAAACCTGCAGAAATACAAATACCATAAAAGCCCAGAGCACAACGAACCCAACATCAACCAGCACAAACTGCTTTACAGTCTAGTGTTTTAGACAGTCTAGTCTACAGCCTGCTTTACAACACAGGTGAGAGGAACATTCTAGAACAGTATAAAAGTGGGAGAAAAGTATTACTGATCAGCCTAAAGAATTTAAATGGACTGATTCTAGAACAGTGGAAAAGATTCCATAATTGAACTGGTGGATAACATTCTAGTACACAGTTAATCAACAGACAATGTTCTACAATAACGTGAAACAGTGGAAAAGATTCTAGAACAGTGAATCACTGACGACGGTGCTAGAACAGTGTGAACCAGTTGAGAAGATTCTAGAACTATGTGAATCAGTGGAGAAGATTCTAGACCAGTGACACTGTAGAAGGTTCTACAATTAAGTGAATCAATGGGGAAGATTCTAAAATATGTTAATCAATTGAGAAAATTCTAGAACAGTGAATCAGTGTGGGAGATTCTAGAAAAGTGTGAATCGGGGTAGATTCTAGAACAATGGGAATCAACAGGGAAGGTCCTGGAACAGCGCGAGTCAGTACAGAAGATTCTAGAACAGTGCAATCAGTGGGGAATATTTTGGATTCTAGAATGGTGTGAATCAGTGTAGAAGGTTCTAGAACAGTGTAAATAAATGTGTAAGGTTCCAGAACAGTGTTAATCAATGATGAAGGTTCTAGAGCAGTATGAAGCAGTGGGGAGGTTTCTAGAATGGTGTGAATCCATGAATACATTTCTAGAATGGTATGAATCAGTGAAGAAGATTCTCAAATAGAGGGAACCATTGTGAATGGTTCCATTGAATGAATGGGGAAGGTTCTAAAACAGTGTGAATCAATTGAGCACATTATGCACCAATGTGAATCAGTGGGTAAGATTATAAAATGGTGTGAATCAGTGAGGAACATTCTAGAACAGTGTACTAGGGCATCTACAAAAAAAATTTATATGGTGAAAAATTTATTTTTGTTGAAAGTTGAATTCAATAAGATAAACTGTCCTATACTTTATATTCATTACACATAAAATTTACATATTTCAAGCTTTTATTCAATTTCATTGTTGATACTATTTCAACAGTTATTTACTCAAACTCCAATTCTAAACATTTGAGATTCGGATTTCAGATTTTCATAAGCTGTAATCCAAACTGATCAACATTTAAAAAAAAAAGGCTTGAAATATGTCACTTTATATGTAACCAACATATGCCGGTTTACCTTTTAGAATTTAATTAAATTATAACTTTTTCACTATGTTCTAAAGTCAGACAGAATTGTGATGTATAGTTTTGCTGCTCACAACATTTGAAATATGTTCCTTCAGAAAGTTGAGAGAACTTTGTCTAACAATATTTTAAGAGATGGTGGTCGTAACTTCAGGTTCTTGTGGTTGGCACTGCATGAGGATGATCAGGTTATAAATACCTGCTGTGTGTGACAGGACTGATAGATTGAGAAGAGGTGAATGCCTGGTTCACTCTGTGGAAAATGGGTCACAAAGCAGATGTAAGTGGTAAAGGAGTGATTGTATTCAGGTACTAGCCTGATCATCCTCGTGCAGCGTCATCTGCAGGAGCCTGAAGTGACCAACTTAACCACACAAGGTGACATTTTTTTTGTCAGGG
The DNA here is from genome assembly GCA_036984385.1 of Crenuchus spilurus. NCBI lineage: Eukaryota > Metazoa > Chordata > Actinopteri > Characiformes > Crenuchidae > Crenuchus > Crenuchus spilurus. The sequence goes on from BRDA01020017.1 coordinate 36,069, forward strand.
GAGTTTATTTACAGGTCACTTTCCAGAATGTGCAACATTGTCAGCTCATCAGAATTTCATAAACAACTTTCTGAAGACCTACGTTTCAACATTCTGGACACCAAAACAATATACATTCACAATGGAACTGAGTTTGCTGAGAATAAGCTATTCTGGTATTGTCAGCATCATTTTATTAAAGCGTCTTGCCTTCTAGGTCAGTGTGCTCTGGGCTCTAACAGGAATGTTGTAGTGTTTTTCATCTCCACATCCTTCTCTGGCATGCTAAGACAGATATACTGATAATTACGTCTGTACTGAGCAAGGTACTGCAAGCATGAATTTCCTCATCAGGAAGGTTTTAATACGGTCATGCTTTTAAGAAAATGGGTCCTGGTACAGTAGCTGGTCCAAAGACTGTTTGGTCTTAGAGTAGAGTACTGTTCCAGGTTTAGTATCCTTATTTCCAAATCTCAACCACAACAAGAAACGATCCTGAACTGGTCCCCTTGGCTAGTCGTCCACTGTGACATTGCGAAAAAGGTAGGCCATGGACTCTCCATTGTGGATGCGGCGGATGGCTTCAGCTAAAATCATGCTGACATCCACCGTTTTGATCTTGGGACACTGTAGCTTCTGTACCTCATGTGGGACAGTGTTGGTCACAACCACCTGAGAAGAACAAGGACAAACATGCGAGAAGAAGTTAATATATTTTTTATATTTGTATTACTTATGTTAAAAATGAAATCAGACTTAGGACCAAGGAAATTCAAAGTGTTACAGCAACAAATTCTGGTCCTAATTTTCATGTTGGTCTTAAACCCAAGACTTTGACTTTGAACTCTTATCCTAGTCATAAACCTAACCCTGGTCCTAAACCTAAACTTAACATTAGTCCTTATTCTAATGCTGCTCTTAAACCTAAGCCTGATCCTGGTCCTTACTCTAATACTAGTTCTGAACCTAACCCTGGTCTCAATTTTAATGCTGGTCCTAAACCCAAAATTAACCCTTGTTCTAACTTTAATGATGATCCTAGACCCATCTCTAATGCTGGTCCTAAACCCACCCCTGGTCCTAACTCTAAAGGTGCTCCTAAACCTAATCCCAGTCCTATCTCTGATACTAGTTCTAAGCGTGATCCTAATCCTAACACTGGTCCTAAACCTAAATCTAACCTTGGTCCTATTTCTAATGCTCATCTTATCCAGGATCTAACCCTAATGCTGGTCCTAAACCCAAACTTAACCCTTGTTCGAACTTTAATAATGATCCTAATTCTAAATCTAATTCTGGACCCATCTCTAATGCTGGTCCTAAAACCACCCCTGGTCCTAAATCTAAAGGTGGTCCTAAACCAAATCCCAGTCCTATCTCTGATATTAGTTCTAAGCCTGGTCCTAATCCTAACACTGGTCCTAAACCTAAATCTAACCTTGGTCTTATTTCTAATGCTCATCTTATCCTGGATCTAACTCTAATGCTTGTCCTAAACCTAAACCCACCCCTGGTCCTAACTCAAAAGCTGTTCCTAAACCCAAACTTGGACCTAAACCTACACATAACCTTGGGTCTAACTCAAAAGCTGGTCCTAAACCTGACCTTGGTCCTAACTCAAAAGCTGGTCCTAAACCTAACCTTGGTCCTAACTCAAAAGCTGGTCCTAAATCTAACCTTGGTCCTAACTCAAAAGCTGGTCCTAACCTTGGTCCTAACTATAAAGCTGGTCCTAAACCTAACCCTGTAACTCCAATAAAAACTGTAACTCAAACTGAGTTCTAACAGAGAGTTTGTTAATAATGTGAATGTGTGTACATGATCAGGTGATCTCTGGGAGATAAGAGTATACAAATGAAGTCAGACGGTACTTTAATATGTAAAACTACAGTAGAACTACAGTAATGTCAGGGTTTGTTTCCCAAGGATTAAGTCTAGTCCATGACTACACAGTACTGTGAATGGATATTTTGCACTGGATGAAGAATATAGTCAATAACAGTTTAAACTGGGCTCAGCTTAGTGTTAAAGGAGAAGCTTTCTCCAACTAACACAGTTTAAAGGAAATGAGGGGTCACTTCAGCTTCTGATTTGCATGATGCAAAGACGTACCAGCTACAGCAGCATCTGTCTAAGGCCAAGTAAAAAAAAAGAGTTGGTGATCATCCCCGCCCGACCCTCTAAAAAGCACCCGACCGTTTTTTTTTTTTTTTTTTTTTTAA